>JAKSZP010009391.1:0-147178 GCA_022478985.1 Massospora cicadina | reverse complement strand
TTTCGTTTTTATTACCTATAAATATTATCGTTAGTATTAAAATCATTTGTTTGTAAATTATGAGCATTCTATTTGGTTAATTTTTGCTCTTTGACTGGAGGGTAAGCATCAATTTGGTCAGCTTCTTTAAATATCGCTTCAATAGAGAGAGAAAGAGCTTCTCCTCTTAATGGGAAACCCATCATAGAGGCCAGTAGTCTTTCTCTGTGTGATATTTTCCCAAGCATCTCGTTGGTGACAGTCCTATTTTTCCTTACAAAGTTTTGCTTCGTTTTTATAATAAAGTATTGCTTTTTTCAATCTCTTCACCTTATGATGTTAGCTATATTGCTTTTTGACATCATTTTCAATTATTTCAGGAAGATACAATAAATCAAGTAAGGGCTTGAGTTGGCTTGGTGCTTTGAAACATATAGGACCTTCTTCTCTATGACAGTCAAAGCTCTTCTTGGTAAAATTACTTCCCATAGTTACTGCATCATGGCCATTCCAGTGTAGGTATGTCAAATGATTAGGGTCTAGAGTACCTACTAAGGATTAAAACCATTTTATGTCCAAGATTGAGGCTATATCCTCATGGTGCAACTTGGAAGCGACCTGGCAGAAAGAACCATCTTGTTGGTCCATATGGGGGGAATCATTGGCGGCATATTTATCTGAAGGCAGGGCTTCAAAGCATGCAGCCTTGGACGAGACGTTCTTCATTAGAATAATAAGATAAAGTGAAAAAATATTTTGTTAAAAAAGGTACTTTATTTAATGTAATCAAGCACTATTTATAGTGCTTGGAAATGAAAGGAAATGAAGAGGGATTTTGAGGGCAATGCCATGGGACCTGTAGGAAAGACCCAATACTGGGATAGGTGAGAATAGATAAAAGTTTGGATTAAAATTGGATAATAACTTTGTATTTTTTCGGGGAAGGTCGACCAGGGGACAAGCACTTCCAATATACTGAGAAAACTAATAAAATTCGATAGATAAAGATACCCCAGAGGGCTCAAGGCCCCTCTTGTTGTCTCCAGGATTACCAAGAATAGGATGGTAGGGAAGGGGAGTTATGTTGGCTTATTCTTGGATGCAGCATGTGTGAAGGAAAGGAAATCTTTTAGGAACCATATGGGGAACCATGTGTTGACTGTCCTTCTGTTATGGGGGGTCATATGTACAAACATCCATGCTTGGAAGTGTTCCAATATATGGCTGTGGAAGCGATGAATGGCTTCTTAGATTGTTGACACTGCTCCTGAGAACGATTCCAGTACCATTGTGTGTATCGTCCATAGTTCTATTGCTACTATTAGCGCCCTGAGAGATGGGTGGATAGGAGAGTCCATGTTTATAGCGAACATGTTCCTTTCTAGGCTGAATAAATGTCCGTTTTCTTAGCGGAAAAGACTCATGGCCTCTTTCCATATCGCCGCTGATGTTGGGCATTGTTCTAAATGGTGGGCTAGGCTTCCATACTGGCCACATATTGTACATGAGGTGTGAGTGGCATTTGACCGTTCAGCTGTTTGGTATACTCTCCTCATGCACCTCCATACATGTGCTCTTATCCTGGGTTGGAGTAGAGGGTGATGTGTGTATCTCCATACTCTTCTTTGAGTCTCCAGGTTGTAGAGTATGTCCATATGGTCCAGGTAATCTATCCTGGCTATGGTACTTGGTACTTTGCTTATTATATTGTCTGTGACTATTTGAGCATTGATCTCCTGTCTGTGGGTTAGTCTTGGGCATCCTTGGTGACTGGTTTTTTCATTTATGTGAATCCGCCATGTCGCTCTTCTCATGGCTAGGAGTATTCGTTTGAAATTTGCAGGAGTGCCATGTGGTCCTGCAGCTGTAGGATGGGATGCCAGATACTTGATTAATGTGTTCTGGTGCTCTGGGCTTCTTGATTGTAGTGCACGTGTAAAGTTATATCTTGCTGTTCTGGCCCAGTGTGTATCTGGAAGACCTGGTCTAGTTACTTGGGCTATCCAGGATCCCAGTATATGGGTTGCTTGCCCTACGTAATTAGTTAGCCCCATTCCTTCTGGATCCAAATAGGGTTTTGAGGCGTACAGGGGGGTTATGGTTGGACCATAACCATCCTTGTAATAGGGCATGGACTGTGTTGAAAAAGGATGGTGAGAAAGCGATTGCATGGGCTGTGAACCATATTTATGATAAAAGCATGGAGTTGGCTACCGTGACCCTTCCTGTTAGACCTGTTTGATGCCCATGAAAGGAGGTAATGTTTTTTTATTTTGTCCAATAATTTATTTTCCATCATAGAGTTAGCGTAACCCCCTAGTTCCAACCATACTCCCAAGTGACGAACAGTGCCAGCTGTTGGCTTGGTGATTAATGGAAGTTTCAGTGAGATCATTGCTAGTTTACGCCTCCTATGTCTGGTCATGAGTCTTTATGTTGTATTATCTTGTTGGCCCTGGTTAGATGGCGCCCAATGGGTCTGATATTTTCCCAGGAGTATAATTTTCTTTTTCTCAGTGTTAAGTGATGCGTTGCTTATGGCTGGATAGTCTCGTTTAATTTCTCAATTCTGCAAGCGTCCTGATTGTTGGATATGCCCACCACACAATCATCAGCGAAGGCCATCATTTTGACTGGTGGTTGGCCCTTGACGTTGATTCCTTTGAGCAGAGTGTTTGTATTTTGGATAAGGGGTCTAGGCTAAAGTTGTAGAGTAGAGGGCTTAAGGGGTCTCCTTGTTTTAGTCCTCTCTGTGGGAAAACTGGGCTGGTAAAAAAGCCTGCTCCCTGCACAGACATTGTTGCAGACTCTGTAAACAACATTACTCAGTTTATAAATCTATTTGAAAGCTTGAACTTTTGAAGGCTGTCCCTATGCTAGGTCCAGTTCACCCTATCATATGCCTTTTGTTGGTCTAAAAAGTCAAGGGCTCCAGAGGTTTTGGACTGGTAGACATTTGCAACTGTGTGGATGTTATCCCATATGGATCTTCTTGGAACAAATCCATATTGTGATGGGGATATCGCATCAGTTGCAATTTATCCTAGTCGTTTAGCCATAATTTTTGTATGAATTTTTGTATCTGTGTTGGTTAGGGAAATTGGGCGCCAGTTGGATAGGTCTAATATGTCTCCTTTCTTGAATAAAGTGACCGTGTAGGCTTCTTTGCCTCAGGTAGGAGGCATGTTTCCATAATACACTTGTTCATTGAAGCTAGAAGTATGTTAGAGATGTTAGTAAAATATTTTAGGTAAAATTCATAGGAATCCCATCAGGTCCAGGGCATTTCCCTCTTGGTGCACCGCGTATTACTTCCCATAATTCCTCACGTGATATTAAGTTGATTAAATTGTGATTTTGGGCCACAATGTCAATATGTGCGCTTCTAGGAAATTTTTTAATTTTTTCTGGTTTGATTGGCTCAGATTTCTACAATTTCTTATAAAACCTGTGCACATTGGTCATGACTTCTTTGGGTGTTTCTGCTATGGATTTGTCCAGTCAACAGATCTGTGTGCAAACATCGATGAATCCCCCCCTTGGGTTGGGACCATCTAGTGCTAAAAAAAACAGATCTGTGTGCAAGCTATCATATTTTTCCCAGTGTGAGATTGGCAGTAAAGGTAGCTCAAAGAAGTTTCTCTGTCTCTTATGTTTTTGCCTTTATATTGGACTCCAACTTGGTGTTGGTGTTCACGGATCAGGGTGTTTAGCCAAGCATAAACCTCCACCCATTTGCGACCCCATCCATGGCTGTATCCTGTTCTTGGTACATTGTTCTCTAGATGGTCAATTTCATCCAATGTGTGCTTGATAATGGCTGAAACTGCCCTATGTCTTCTAGACGATGTATGTTTAATTTGTTGGGTTGTTGATTTTTTGAAGTTTTCCCAGGTAGTTAGTGGGTCCAAGCAAAAGGGTGTTTGAAAATCCCTGGTTGAGGTTATTTCCTCCATCCAGGATTGAAATTCTGAGTCAGCTAAACTTTCTGGGCGTATTCTACACCATCTGGGTGCTTGGGTACTAGGTTCCGCCGGTTTATAAGACACTGAAACAAGATAATGGTCAGAGAATTCACTTTTTACTGTTTTAAATTTTTGGATTTAATGATGGAAAAATATTGGTGCAAGTATTAGGTCTATCCTTAACATAGAGACAAGTGTACCATTGTGTACATGTGGGCGTGTCATGTTTTGTTCAAGGGTTGCCTTTTTGGCAGTGTATCATATAGTCCCAGGGTGGCCTTTAGTACTCGGAGTTCCACTTGCCCTTGTGGTATCTCCATTGTGAATGGCCATTAGTCTGTCTCTGAGTTAATCCAGCAGTTTATGTCTCCCATTATGAAAGCATTTTCTGGTAGATTTAGTTGTGTTAAAGCTGTGAGAAATTCTTTTGGTCATGCGCACCATTCAGATTATACACACTGGCTATTGTGTGCACTTTGGTGTGCCATGAGAAGTTTATGGCGAGTATGCAGCTGTTCAGGAACGAATTTTTGTTAATAAATTTATAGTTTTGGTTTGCGCGTACTATCACCCCACAGTGAAGCGACCAAAACAATATTGTTGGGAGGAGCATTTTTCCCATGCCTCCTCCTCTCCCTGTTGACAGTGGGTTTCCTGCACCACCAGTATATCCACAGGTGGGTTTCATAGTAGACTCAACTTCTTGGCTTGGGACATTAGGCCTTGAGTCACACTACTTTCAGCATCCCTATCTCTACTGAGACGCCCAATGCGCCTCAGGAGTGGTTAGCAGGGCCTCCCAGCCCTACTTATTCACTCACATTGCTCTCCACTGCACCTCTTCTGTGGAGAGCATAGCCATGGGTAGGAGTTGGGGTGTATTCTGCCCCTTTCATCGCTGCAGTTTTTGCTCCTCTATTAGGTTTGCTTGGTTTCAAAATGTTATTGCGGTGCACTTGCGGATTTTTATTGGCTGCATTGTTTTTGTGTGTATTCCATTGTTGATTTTCCTTCCCGATTGGGTTAAATTCTGCAATTTCTGGGTGTGCACTGAACCCTAATTTTGCTGCATTTGTTTCCGAATTGGGTTCCTCCAAATTCAAACTGGTTAGATTAGGTATATGGGTTTCCACGGGATCTGATTGGTTCATGGACTCAAATTCCTCCATGTCTTCCTGGATCTTCTACAGCAATATGGTTGATTCCGCCGAGGTCTTTGCCTTAGCCGTGGCCAGCTTGTGAGCTTGTTTGGCCATTTTCATTCTTTTTAGGAAATAGGGTCAATAATTTTATATTGCCCGTGTTCTCCCCAATTAAAGGCTTGTGTAGTGTCTGTGATTTTGGTGTATTCTGAGTCATCTTAGCCCATTTCCTCCTTACAGAATTCCATTTCTCTCAGGCCTTCTTTTATGGGGCAAGCATATGTCTTGTGCCCATAAGGCCTGGCAGTGGTTGCAAATGGGGGGTGCGCTTTCCACTGTTGCATGGAACAGCTGGTATTTTTCCCATCAATTGTGAAGGATGCAATGTGGGAGATTTTTGTAATATCCTCTACTACATCCTGGTTTGGCGAAATTATTGCCATTGCCTTCTCCATGCTAAGGGTCAGAATCAGCTGGAAGCGTTGCATTTTGAATTGTTTAATTTCTCCATAGGCTTCCAAGCCTTCTCAGAGATTACTTTTGACTACTGTGCGCGCCAGTGTGGTTGGAAGATAGTCAAAAATTATGAAAATTTCCTTGGATTTAGTCCAATGGGTGCGTTTGGTCAGAACCAATTGCTGTCCATTGGGAAGGTCAAGTACCACTTTGACCTTCGCTGCTTTGTTCACTTCTTCCACAGTTTTTAACCCAAGATCTACCCAACCTCTGCAGATAGTATGGGTTGTTAAGTATGTCACATGCAGGAAATGAATTTTGTTTTACTTTGCCAAACTTCTCCTATTTTGTCAGTGTTTCTACGCACAGGAAAACTCATATCCATGTTCCACCGATGACAGAGGTTGCAATTGGGATACTTCCAAATAACTACAGTATTTTAATAAAAAATTGACAAAACCTGTGGGATGCGCCACCTCAGGTTTTTTATAATTGCTTAGATTTTCATTTGTACCTGTGCACTTGGTATCTTTGGGCGGTGCAGGTCCAGGTCCGCTGCCAATTACTGCGTTCACCCAGCTCTTTATCTTATTATTCATACTAATCTCGCCTAGTGTTGATTATCAAATTATGCTGTTTGAATCGAATTGTTTTATTAAAAGTGATAGTAATTGGAAAGAAAATCTATATAATAACTTTAAAATGCAGATATTTCCTATATTTGGAGTATTTCAAGTAAAGCCAAAATTTGGTATACAATTTGAGAACATAGAGTCAAACTTAATTCTCAAAATTATTAAGCCATTTGGAAATTGTGCCCTTTGTATGAATATATTGACCTTCCTCATGGACAAGGCTTTCACCTAATTCAGGGAAAATACTGACACAGCTGCTGGAGCAGGTTGGTAACAAGTGCTGGTGACCAGTGGGCCTAGTACTAGATGAGGAGAATATCTCTGGTTTTGGAGGCGCTGAGTGCATCATTACTGACCCTAGAGTAATCCTGTATAGTTGCCTCCAGCGCACATGCACCTGTAAGTCCTGGGGAACGTCCTCTGGCTGTTGATTGGACCATCTTCCCATTCCCAAGTAAGAAGACACTGAAGAGGATGGTGATACCCCTCATTACTCAGGGTGATCTCGCTCATGTAGTAGATGAGCGATGGGTAACAGCCCTGCCACTTTGGATCCCACCCCAGTACCCATGCTCACCTTGGCAGAACTGTTATAGGGAATCAATGAAATTTGTGCTGAAATTTCTAAATAGAAATTGGACAGATCAAATTTGAGTGGCAACCTGGCTGATGGCCAAAACTCAAATGGTCAATTAGCCATGAAGAACGAGGTATCAGCTAAACTGCCTGATGACTCCAATTTGACCAATAAAGCTGATAGAGTTAACATTGGGTGCTATCAATGAAGGTTCAAAGCCCTATGTTGATAATTTGGGCGTTGCGCCAAATGCAATGCCATTGACCAAACAAACAGTCCAGCGACTGAGCGTAGGTGGCTTGGGAGTCCTGAACCCATTCTAAACCAAATGGATCTGCCCCTATGTGTGGTGGCCTTGGGGGATTCCTGTCGCTTGTCAGGCCAAATGCTGTCACACCAACCGTCAGAAATGTAACCAAGTTCCAATTTGGACATTTGAGGTCGAACTGACAGCAACTTGGCCCACTGCCAAATTTTGCGATGTCAGTTCTCAAGTAAAAAATCCCCCCATTCCTGAAAAATTCGCCAGTTAGGTCAAAATTGTGGGACCCAATCCCAGCTTTGCCACTACCCCATTCGACACTTTTTAATCAGTTGCATTGCACTGAAAAAATTGTTGGTTGATTTTTTCTTTCCTAAATTTCTATTAATAAACCTTTCCCAAAAATTTAATTTTTATATGTCAAAAATTAAGCCGCCTTATCCGCTGACATTCTTGTACCCCTTGGGGTTAACGGCCATGTACATCTGGTATCTTATCCTGTGCCTATACAAAATTCTAGCCCACCGGCAGATATTGGTGGAACTCCTTCCCAGTTCCATATACGTCATGTTAGCAGCAGTGCCTCAGGAATTTTGGTTCTCTGTTTGGATGCTCCGGTTTATGGGCTGTCAGGACAGTCTAACTCTTACTTGCTGTTTCCCTGACATAATTTACCAACCATTATAGCCGTTTCTGCCTTCCTCACATGGGTAGGCGCAGCAATGGTTCCTTCTTCCCAACTGAGCCAGGTTGTAAAGAAGATTATCTTTGACCATATTAAACCAGTCACACTTAAAACCCCAAAACCATACCCCTTCATTGCCGCAGTTATTTGCCCATTGGTTTCCCCAGATCCCATCACCATCTCTTTGGTATCGCCAGATTCATCCACAACTACCAAGAAGGAGAACTACGCTTACTTCTTAGTACACATGAAGATTAGCGTTGTTTCTAATCACATCTCCTTTGAGGCCCTGGTAGACACAGGAGCCATGGGAAATTTTATGAGTGTTGAATTGGTGCAACAATTAAAGCTGGAAATGGATGAGGGCTCCTCCATGATGGTGGCCTCATCGGCCTATCAGCCCTTATATGTCATTCATTGACCAGAACCTTTTTCAATCCACCAGTTCAACTTCTGCGATCACTTCTCAGCTATGCCAAACTTGGTGTTTCCAGTGATCTTAGGTGTGGGATGGTGGCGTCAACAGCAAGTGAAGATTCATTTAGAGTCTAATACATTGTCATTTACCAATGATCATTTGGAGGGAGAATTCCCTTTGATTGACACCCTCAAGAAGATACAAGGAACTAGCTCTATCACTACCCTGGTTACTGCTGCGGGCGTTCCAGCCTATTTCTGTAAACTTAATGCACTATTGGAGAATCTTCGATATGGAAAAGGCAGAGCGTCTGCCTAAACACACCAGGTATGATTGTGGGTTTTGAACAGCCATGGAGTTGGTGAACATCAACTGTCCATTGTATCCCCATACAGCGGAGGAAAAAGTTGCACTCAATACCTGGTTGGACGATATGTTGAGAAAAGGTTGGATGTTCAAAGAGACCTCACCCATAGCCTCCCCATCGTCTTCGCCAAAAAGTGGATGGTTTTCACCCCTGCATGGATTACAGCCATTTGAATAAAATAACAGTTACTAATCCCTATCCATTGCCTCTGGAGCAGAAAATCAGTCAGACAATCGCCAAATCCCATGTGTTCTCAAAGCTGGATCTGGTGAATGCTTTCAACCAAATTTGAGTAATGGAAGGGCAGGAATGATTAGTGGCGATCTGGATGAAATGTGGCATTTTCCATTTCTGGGTAATGCCTTTCGGGATGAAAAATGTGCCATCTACATTTCAACGGATGTTCTATAATGTACTGGGTGACCTCCAGCTCACCTGTGCTATTGCATACATTGATGACATTCTGGTCCACTTCAAAACTCCCAAACAACACGCTATTAACTTGGAAGCAGGGGTGCTTGCCTTGCATAAGGCAGGGTTGTTCCTTGAACCATCCAAGTGTGAGTTTTATAAGGAGGAGGTCACTTTTCTCAGAAACCTGGTCCTTAAAGATGGTGTTGCAATCCCTCCCAATAAGTTGGATGCTATCTGGGAGTGGCCTTACCCGACTACCCAGAAGCAACTCCAGAGTTTCTTAGGAACCATTATCTTCTTAAAAAATTCTCCCCCGCACTCTTTCAGCTCGCCATCCCACTCCACCCCTCACAGGGAAAAATGTACCTTTTTGTTGGACGGATGAATGCCAATAGGCGTTCAAATCAATTAAAGAGGTGTTTGTATCCCCGCCCATTTTAAATCATGCCAATACCACCAAGCCATATATTGTTGCATGTGACGCATCATCAGTAGCTGTCAGAGTTGTGTTGCTCCAGGAGCACGATGGTTTGGAACACCCAGTTGCCTACTTTTCCCAAAAATTTACTGCCACGGAGCAGCCTTGGGCTATTTATGACAAGGAGTTGGCAGCTGTTGCATGGGCCCTAATTCATTGGAGATACCTGTTACAGGGTGCTTGACATGAATTAACAGTTCGCATGGATCACCAGGACTTGTTGTACTTTTGTAAACCCCAAAAACTGGCACACCGGCAAGCCCAAACCTATCAGGACCTGTGTTGTTTTAAATTCAAATATGAATTTGTAAAAGGGGCATTAAATGCACTTCCTGATTTTCTTAGTTGCAGCCCCACCCACAGTTCCACAAGATGGAAGAAGTAGATCTTGTTACTGTGATCCCTACCACCCTAAATCTTGTCAATTATCCCCCCTGTCATTTCTTCCGTCTCTCTGGCCCCCAACAATCTATTGATTGCTCAGGTCTTATCCAGTCAAATGGCCTGCCCTGAGGGAGTGGAGTTGGTTGAGCAACTATCTCACCAGAAGCATAAACACTCCTTATATTCACTAAAGGAGGGCCTTATTTATTTTAGATCTCGCATTTGGATTCCCCCATCCTTCTGAAAAGAGGTATTTCGCGCCCATCACGACCCCCCACAGTTGGTCACCCTGGTTCTTAAGAAATGCATCAATTTGATCAAACAGACCTATAATTTGGCAGGTTTGACAAAAGAAGTTCTGGGCTGGATCTCCAATTGCATTACTTGTGCCAGAGCCAAGTCAGATCGCTCTGGCAAAAATGGCCTCCTGCACCCCTTACAGCAGGCAGAGGATCCATGGACATCAGTGTCCATGGATTTTATTGTCGAGCTCCCATGTTCTAAAGGGTTCACAGCGGTGATGGTTGTGGTGGATCACTTCACAAAATTTTCCCTTTTTATCCCCTGCACCTCCATGATTATGTCCGAAGAGACTGCCCACCTTTTCATACGCCATGTGTTTTCAATGTTTGGTCTCCCCCAGGAGATCATCAGTGACTGCGGTTCCCGGTTCACTGTGCAGTTTTGGAGTGAGCTCCTATCAATCCTGAAAATATCCCCCTGTCGCTCCACGGCGTATCATCCTCAGTCTGACAGCCAGACTGAGCGGGTCAATCAAGTTCTCAAACAGTACCTTCATTTCTATGCTACAGCCACGCAGGATACTTGGTCTGATGATCTCCCCCTCACCCAATTTGTGTACAATAATGAAACTCACGCATCCATGGGGTTTTCCCCTTATGAAGCAACGTTGGGTTATAATCCTTCATTTTCAGTCAGACCGTGTTTATGGCCAGAGGTTTAAGCTGCCGCGGACCATGCTGCTCATATCAGATTGACTCAAGGCTTAGTGCGGGAACACCTCACCAAAGCTATAGATGACTACAAGTGGTTCATGGACTGAAAAGTCTTCCAGGCCACGATTTTAAGAAGGGTTCTTACGTTATGCTTGACACCCATCACCTAAAAATCCAGGTCCCTCCCAAAAATTCGCCAGCAAACGTTTGGGACCTCATTTGGTGGAAGAGGTCTTGGGCAATGGGGCATTCTGACTGAAGCTTTCTGCGCATTGGAAGCAGCATCCCATTTTCCATGTTTCCCAGCTGTCACCCTTCAAAAATGCAATTCCCACGGAACTGGAACCGATTATTGTCAATAATGAAGAGGAGGCTGAGGTAGAAGCTATCCTGGCATCCTGGAAATCCTGACGTTCTGTACAATATCTCATGGCCTGGAAAGGATATCCAGCCTATGAAAACAGTTAAGTCAATGCGCGCAATTGTGAAAATTGTATGGACCTGGTTGATGCATTTCATTTATCCCACCCTGATGCTCCCCGTCCCCCCAGAAAGTTGCGACTATTATGGCAATCAAATTACCCAAGGCGCACAAGAATGTGGCTTTGGTGCAGTTCCCCGGTGGGGATGCCATTTCTTTAGAAAAAGTAAAGGGTAATGTAAGTCCTGGGGAACGTCCTCTGGCTATTGATCAGACCATCTTCCCGTTCCCAAGTAAGAAGAAACCAAATAGGATGGCGATGCCCCTCATTACTCAGGGCAATCTCACTCATATATTAGACAAGCAATGGGTAACAGCCCTGCCGCTTCAGATCCCACCCCCAGTACCCATGCTCACCTCAGCAGAACTGTTACAGGGTATTAATGAAATTTGTGCTTAAATTGGCAAAAAGAAATCAGACAGATCAAATTCAATTAGCAACCTGGATGATGGCAAAAACTCAAATAGTCGATTAGCCAAGAAGACTGAGTTATTGGCCAGACTGCCCAACAGCTCCAATCTAACCAATAAGCTGATAGAGTTAACATTGGGTGCTATCAATGAGTGTTTGAAGCCCTCTGTTGATAATTTGGGAGTTGTGCCCAATGCAATGACATTGACCAAATGAACAGTCCAGTGACCAAGTGCAGGTGGGTTGGGAGTCCCAGACCCATTCCAAACCAAATGAACCCACCCCTATGTGGGGTAGCCTTGGGGGATTCCCATCACTCATTGGGCAAATGCTGTCACACCAACTGTCAGAAAAGTAACCAAGTTCCAATTCAGACGTTTGAGGCTGAACCAACAGCAACTTGGCCCACTGCCAAGTTTTGCGATGTCAGTTCTTAAGTAACAAATCCCCCCATTCCCAAACAATTCACTAGCTAGGTCAAGATTGTGGGACCTGATCCCAGCTTTGTCACTACCCCAATCACCCACTATTTAATCAGTTGCATCGCACTGAGAAATTTGTTGGTCAAATTTTCTTTCTTAAATTTCTATTAAAAAATCCTTTCCCAAAAATTTAAATTTTATATGCTAAAAATTAAGCCGCCTTATCCGCCAACATTCTTATACCCCTCAGGGTTAATGGCCATGTACATCTAGTATCTTATCCTGTGCCTATACAAAATTCTGGCTCATTGGCATATATTGGTGGAACTCCTTCCTGGTTCCATATTTGTCATATCAGCAGCAGTGCCTCAGGCATTCTGGTTCACTGTTTGGATGCTCTGGCATCTGGGCTGGCAGGCCAGTCTAACTCTTACTTGCTGTTCGCCTGACAGCACCTGGTTGTTAGACACCCAACCACACAATCATCATCATTGCCAGTATCTTAACTGGTGCTTGGACTTGCATATGGACACCAGCGAGGTGGGCATTCAATTTGCATAAAAGTGGGTTGAGAATGAAGTTGTACAAGAGTGGCTTAAAGGGTCCCCTTGGCGGAGACCTTTTGAGGGTGAATCACATCATTGAGGAAACCATGGTCATGCACAGCCATTGTTGCAGATTCCGTAAGCAATGGCACCCATTTAATGACCTGATGTGGGAGATGGAACTTGTGGAAGCAGGCTTTGAGGTAATCTCAGTTGAACCTATTATAAGCTTTTTGCTGGTATAAGAACACAAGCGCTTTAGTAGCCGTGGAATGGCAGACGTTGGCTATGGTGTGTATATTGTCCCATATTGACCTCTTGGGGATAAAACTTAATTGCTCAGAGGAGATTACATTAGAGGCAACTTCTTTAAGCGTTTGGCCATAATTTAAGTAATTTATTATCTGTATTAGTAAGTGATATTTGGCGCCAGTTGGTCAGGTCCAGCTTATCCCCTTTCTTATACAGCGTTATCACGTATGCCTCTTGGCCTCAGGAAGGAGGCGCATTTCTAACAGACACTTGTCATTGAGGCAAGCAGCAAAGAGGAGAAATAATTCAAATATCTTTTATTTTAAACTCATATGGATCACTTTTGGGCCTTGGCACTTCCTATGTGGTGCACCAAGAATGGCATACCAGAATTTATCCTGAGTAATTAAATTCATCAACTCCAGGTATTAGAAAATGGTGTGAATATGTGCACCATTGAAAAACTCATTAATTTCGCTGGTTTGACTGGATCAGAATAATATAATTTATAGTAATAGTTTTTTAACTTCGACTGCCACTTTGCTGGAGTTTCTGCAATGGAGTGATCCAGCCGCCTCACCTGTGCAGGTCAAGCTCTCTCTTGACATGAAGAATTTGTGGAAAAATAGGCAGAGTGTATATCATCCACCATAATATTTTTACCTTGACTGAACAAAAACGTGATGTTTGTGTTGTCTTACCAGTTCATTGAGATGAGCAGACACTTCTGCCCACTTATGACCCCAAGCCAGTGTGTTGCCCGCAGAAGGGACAATAGGCTCCAGGTGGTCCACTTCTGCAAGTGTGCGCTTAATGATCACCAATGCACCCCGTGAGCAATGCAATGAGAGGTGCGCACCTGAAAGATGGTTAATTTGAAGGGTGACCAGGTGAAAATTGGGTCTGCATAGAACGGTGTGGTAAACTCCAGTGCCAAAGTTATGGTGTCCACCCATGAGGAAAACCATGGCGATGTGATCTTGGATAACAAAGTTTGCACCACATTGGCACCTGTTCCGCTGGTTTTCTAGAGTTAATGAAATTGACACCAACCTGTGGTCAGAGAAATTGACTTTTGTCATAGTAAAGTGCGCAATCTGGGGGTGAAAGCTCATTGGGGCAAGAATTGGGTCAATGCAGGGCATAGACCTCAGCTGACCATTATGCACATGGTGATGGGACATGTTAGGTAGCAGTGGTGCATGTCTGGGGAAGGTATCAAAAATTCCCAAGGTGGCTTTTATAACTTGGAGTTTGATGTGCCCCTGCGGGGGAAGGTAGGCGTTGATGACCATCAATCAGTGGCCAGGTTGGCCCAGCAGTTCATGTCATCCACTAAAACTGGATCAGGTGTAAACAGGAGGGAAGTTATGGCCAAGAGGAATTCCTGGTGAGCTCACGCACAGTCAGAGTGTAAACAATGACGATAGCATGCAATTTATCATTCTATGAAAAAGACACAACCAGAACACGTCCCTCGAGGTACAAAACTTTCAGAAATAAATTTAAAACCATGGGCTGCATGTATAAGCACACAACAGTGCGGCGACCAAAAAGAAAGGGAGGGGAGGAGCATTGTTGCCCATGTTTCCTCGGCACCATGTGGACAGTGGAATTCCTGAATGGCCAGGATGTCCACAGGTAAATTATTCTTTAAAAAACTCAGTTTTTTTAGGTCCAGGACAGCATGGCCTTAGGTCCAGCGATGTTTAACATCCCTATTTTGAAGGCTTTCCTATTGCAACTTAGGTAGAATGAATTTTGCCCTCTTGCCCTTTCTGTGCTGCTTTACCAGTGCTCTTGTCATCCTTGTTTCTTTCACAGGTCAACAGCTGAGTTCAATTGCCCTTAAGGACGCCTTCACTGTGGATTTAGTTTCAGGTTTGTTTTTTGTTAATTTTGGGTTGACCTTTCAGTTGTTGTGCTCCTAAGGTGCACCATTAAAGATTGATAATTCCTCATTGGAGAATGAGTTATTGGAATTGATATTGGTTGGTGCTTGGTTTTTTGCTCATGTTAAAAACAACTCATCCATCTGGTCTGCAGAAAGGTGGGCCCAATCTAATTGGTGAGCAGTTTCTTGAGCCAATTAGCTGCGAATGATTCAATGTCTTCATGGGTCTGGGAAGGCAGGATCATGGGCGCAGCTGTAGATGCTGCCTTGGCCGCTACTCTATGGGCCTGTTTGGCCTTTTTGTGTTCTTGTGGGGACACATGTTTTACCTTAAATTAACCCCCTGCACACCCCATGGATATGTGGCGTCAGTGTTAATGGCTGTTTCATAATGGGAGTCAGCTCTTCCCGTTGCGTTGTTAAGGATTTCATTCTGTGTGATGCCCTCTTTGGAAGGGCAGGTGTGTGCCTCATGGCCAAAAGCATGATAGAAGGTTCAGATGGGAATGCGCTATCCCCCATATTGTAGAATAGGCAGGATCCTTGCCCATCAAAATTAAGTGCTGCGGTGTGTGAAATTTGGGTCAAGTCTTCCACGATAACCATAGATGGGGTGATCACTGACATGTGTTTTGACCGTGCTAAGCTCCAGCATAAGCATGAAGTGCTGAAATTCAAAAGAGTGTAATTCACCACAACTTTTTAGTTTTCCTGAGAGGCAATGCTTGAGTATTGTACTTTCACGTAGTATGAGAAAGTTAAAAGTAAAAAAATTTGGTTAGATTTGATCCATCAAGTTCGCTTCATTTTAACCACCCTTGACCATCTGGGAGATCTACTACCACACACACCTGTGTAGCTTTGTCTGCTGCTTGCGCTGTTTCAAACCAATGGTCAAGTCAACCCCCAGTCATATAATGAGATGCTATGTACATGACAGATGGGAAGTGTTTGTGTACATTGCTAGAAAACTTTTACCATAGTGCCATCAAATTATTATTCAAAAAACTTGAAGCCTGTGCTCCACTGATGTAGGGGCTGGGAATGTGAAATTTTTATGTATTAGTTGCATTTGGTTTGCTAAGCTAAAATATCTGGTGAGATACTCACCATCACTTTCTTAGTTTTGTCCTGGGCACTGGTGTTGCTGAGGCGTTTCCTAACTTTTGGAGGTGCAAAGGCTAATTCTGTGCCCTTTACAATGCTATACTACCTCTACCCAACTTTGTGTGCACACTAACCTCCTTGAAGAGATTATCAAACTTATCTAGTCTTGAATCAAATTAGTTGTAATTAGTGATTGCAACGATAAATAAAAGTATTTCTAATAGGTAAAATTGAAGAGTCTATTTATTAAATAACTGAGAGTCCTTCTCTTGAGTTCTAAGTGTTTAACCATTTAAAAATTTTTGAATTAATTTATATTAGGGTGCTCTTTATATGCGACTCTCTCAACTTTGTTGACAACCGGAAGGCCAAGTCTAAACCTTATAATATCTTGACTATATTTGGCGTACTAGCACCAGTTAAAATGACGTTTGTTAAGGCAGATTATTAATGCTTTTCTATATTGATATGACAATAAAAAGTATATTATTTGAAAAATTGAGGTATTTAAAGCAGGATAAGATTTACATCTTTTTTAAAGACTTAAACTTAATTTATTTCAAAGAAGTTTTTCTCATAATACTATTATATTTTCTTTTTGGGCAGGCATTTCAGAGTCCAATTCCTTGATTTTAGGGGAATTTGGGGCTTTTACTTAAATTATATGGAGCCCTGGTTTACTTGGTAATGTGTGAAAGTGGCTCTTAGCACTAATGGTTTCTCATGGCCCTGTGGCTGTTGTAGCTGCATAGGTACACTGGAGTCTCATTGGATGAAGTTATAAAAGTTTTTTGCTTCCCATATTTTTAATATCTTCTTTGATAAGCTTTTTAATAATGGGTAGAATCTTTTTTCACAGGTTTTGGTTATTCTATTATTAGCATTTTAAACCTAAGAGCATAAAAGAGGGTTCTTCTAGGGCATCATCTGTGATGTCATTCACATAGTTGTTGAAAATGTTATTTATACTTGCTTGTCGTTGAAATCAAGTTGATCAGCTGGAAAATTACTTTAGTGGTCAGGGGGTATACAACAGCATCCATTGGCAGGAGTTTTAGGCCCTTTGTTGGGGCCACAGATGTAATACCTCATACCCCTCAATAAGTTGAGGCCAGGGGACCCAAATTTTCAGGTGTTAAATTGCCTGTTTTTGCTTCTCTTATTTGAGAAGCTTTTTTCCAGAAACTTCATCTGGAGATTAAATTCTTAATAAAAATATATCAATTTTTACTTAAAATTTCGAAAAGGAGAAAAAGCGTAAAGTTTATTAGCTTAATACCTGCTATATAAGGGTAATTTGGGAGGTGTTTTGGGGAAGTTTAAACAGTCCAAGATTAGATCAAATACAAATGAATAGTGGATTTGGTGGCAGCTCAATTATCTCAGTTAAATTTCTTAAGCTCATCTCATAGCTTAGTTTAAACCCCGAGGTTGGGTAGCTCTGAGGGAGCATAATTCAACTGTGTTGTCTTGGGTTGATTTCTGACTTCAATAATTGTTAAATTTTGTCAGGGATTATCCCTAAAAGAAGTTTGGGCTTTTTGGTTTGATCAGGATTAATTCCCGTCATATGATGCATCTGAATCCGCCGTTTGGGTAGGAATCCTGACAATTCCCCCTCAGATCTTGGCGCAGGGATAAAACAGATGGATAAAGTGGCTATGTATGCGGTTTAAGACTGTGCCCTGAACAACCTCTATGATCAAGTGTTCATTGCCCCATCTATATGACTCAATAAGGCCCTGACCAGTAGTTGCCCATTTTGTGATAATGACCTTCAGGCTGGTGATGACAGAATAAAATGAGGTCACCTGGTTGGAAGGTGTGTAGGGCATCATGCTTATCAGTAAACTGAGCAGTTTCTCCAATGGTTGTGGCGAACAGTTTATTGGCAGCCAGGACCTGAAGTCTTATGATTTCATTTGAAATATTTCTCATAAAGACTTCATGTGCTTCAGGAGAATCTTGGTCAATCATCGCCTGGATTTTGGAATGCAGAGGGGATTTCTGCCATACAAAGCTTGGAATGGCGACACCTTAGTAATTTAATGGTAACTAATCTAATAGGCCAGAATTGCACTAGGCAAATATTGAGGCCAATGAAGGGGGTCAGTCATAGCCATTTTCCGAAGGGTTGCAGTTAGAGTAACATTTACTCACTCTACCATTCAATTGGTTGCAGGATGGTAGGGGATGGAGAATACCTGTGTGGTTCCCATCAGGTTGGTTAAATCTTTCACTAGCATCAAGTAGAATTTTTTTGGTCATTATCAGAAAGAATGACATAAGAGCACCCAAGCTGGATGAAAATTATATTATATAAAAATGTGGCAGTAGCCTTTGCTGAAGCAGTGAGGAGCGATATGGCTTTTATCCACTTAGTTAGATGTCCATGAATAGTAGGAGGAACTAATGTTTATTGGAGGCTTGAGGAAGAGGTCCCACAACACCAATGCTAATAGTATGGAATTGTTCACAGGGTGGGACCAATGGATGTTGAGAACGGGGATTAAGTCCATCTTAGCTTTTACATAACAGACAGGACTTCAATACATCCTGGATAGAAACAAGCATTCTCTTAATAACAATGAGTTTTAAGCCTTAATAAATTTTCTAAATTCCCCATGGCTGACTTGCCAATGTCCCTCTAATATGACGTCAGTTTGAGCCAATAGTCTTACATAATGCACTCATTGTTTAAAACAAGTTTGCACAATTGACCATTCTTTACTTAAAGATTTGCCGATATTTTTGTTAATTCCTTTTGGAGGTTCAGGGATTCATCCTTCCATAACTGTGGTTGGTTTAGGAGGTCATATAGTCAATCCTCTTCAGGGTCAGTTATAGTTAAGATGGGAAGCTGAGATAGGCAACCTACATTTTACTGGATTGGACCTGGTCAGTGGATAATGAAAGAGTCATAATTTTGAAGGTTTAATGCCCACTGGGCTAAGCTCCTATCAGGCTCCCTTATTTGCTTTAGCCAACGTTTGGAAGCATTATCAGTTATAATGGTAAAATGTTTCCCATATAAAAAGGGTCATAAATTCTTAATGGCCAGTATACTACCAAGCATTCACATTCTGTAACGCTATAATTACATTTGTTTTTAGATAAGGTTTTGCTGTAGTAGGCGATGGGATAGTCCACTGAGTTCTCATCATGATGAGATAGTATGGCTCCTATGGCAATATTGCTAGCATCAGTAAAGAGGAGGAAGGGTTTATCTAAATTCAGATGAATAAGTACTTGAGAGTGGGAGAAAGAGACGCGTAGCAGGTCAAAGTTCAGTTGTTGCTCTTCTTTCCACTAAAAGGGTATTACTTTCTTCAGTAGATACACCAGAGGCTTTGAGGTTCTGAAAAATGGGGGATAAATTGGTGATACCAACCCACCATTCCTAGAAAAACTTGTACATCTCGTAGGGATTTAGGGGGACTCATCTTAGCAATAGCCAAGACTTTATCATCCATCGGGGATATTCTGGCTTTACTGACCTTATGACTCAAAAAATACATCTCATCTGAAAGAAAGAGCATTTTGATGCTTTAATTTTAACAACTATAGTCATAACCACTGAAAGACTTGCCTGAGGTGATCTAGAAGTTTAATAAAGGTTCTTGAAAAAATGATAAAATCATCAAGATAAACTAGTACGCAGGAGTTTTTAAATCGCCTAGTAGTTCATTCATAGCACTTTGGAAGATAGCAGGGGCATTAAACTACCCCTGAGGCAATTGAGTGGGCTCAAATAGTCCTTCACTTGTGATGAGAGTGCAAGTTTCCATATCTTCTGGGGACTAATCTACTTGCTAGTATCCACTGGTGAGATCCATAGCTGAGAAATAGTGGGATCCAAACATCAAGCATAAAGAGTTATCTATATGTGGCAGGGGGTAGCTATCTTTGCTAGTGATAGAGTTGAGGCAGCGCTAATCTATAACAACATGGTGACCACCATCCTTTTTCTGAATTAATAAAAGTGAGGAAGCCCATGGACTTTTGGAAGGCACAAGTATCCCGGCCTCCAAAGTTGCTGTAACTCTAAGACCACTTGAGCTTCCTCCACTTTAGATTTATAATATGTTCATGAAAAAATAGAGGGTGATCCTCAATTTCAATTTGATGAATTACCCAGACAATTTCCCATAGTCACTTGGTCCTGAGGAAAAATATTACCATACTCCTTGAGGAGGTCTTTGATATCCTGACATTCTTTTGGGGTAAGTTATCCCCAATTTTACTGTCAACCAAAGCTATGGTGGGTATGGGATCAAATCCTAAATCTTGTAATGAGCTAAAAGAATTTGCATCAGCAATACTCTTAATGGAACATTGTTTTACAGAAGTGATAGGAGCATGCCGAGGGACCTGGAGAGTTTTAGTAGTTAAATTCCTCTAATAGAATAGAGATAGATTTCATGTAGGCAGGATCCAAGATCCCATGCAGGTCAACACTTCCTTAATGTAAGGGTTTTGGTATCCACTAAGCTCCAAAATTTGATCAGGAGGTGTAAGAATTAATATCTTCATATCTACAATAACTTGTAAGCAGGAGGGTATTATAATAGAATGAGGGGTATACAGAGGGATCTATTCTTCGGCATCACCAGCCTCTGAGGGTAAACTGGTTTTTCCTCTAAGACTTGGTACTCAATTTTACAAATGGAGGATGGGTATTTGAGGAATCATGACCATTTTTAGAGGCTTCTTTATTTTTGATGGGGAGTTTGAATATCAATAAAATCTGATACCCTAGTAGAAATAGGTATTTTATCTTGTGATTGGTGATGCAGTTAAACTCCCTCATAAGTTGGACCCCAATAAGCAGATAATAGTTATATTTTTTAGTGCAATGGCGGGGGAAGTAATTAATAACTTCTTAAAATGAAGGGGTAAAGCATGATAGGCTCATATCGCATTAGTAGACTGACTACCTGCCGTCCCATATTCAGCTTCGTGAATCAAGTCTGGAGCCATTTTTATCTTTTGGATAAGCCATGAGGAAATAAAGTTAACTGGAAAACCAGTGTCAATTCTTGCTAGAAACTTAACCTTATGGACTATTACTTTGCCTTGAACGACTGATGATCCAAATTGGGAGTTAATAGCTAACAGGCTATCATTAGGGATTTGCAGTGAAGCAAGCGGAGGATTTTTATGTGGCCAAGCTCAGGGCTGTTTAATGCATTCAAAAGTTTTATCTGCCTAGGATTGGCTTTCTATATAAGAGCTGACCACCAAAAGTTTGTTTGGGTAACGAACCAACATAAAAGTAATAAATCTGGAGGTTTTTATTCCCTTGAATAGACAGAGGGACTTTAACTTTTGAAAGGCAGCTAACACAAAACAATCAGAAGTACTGCGGATAAAGCTATAACTAGAACAAGGGTCTTGAGGCACTTGTTTTCCATCAGCATAGGTAGCCTCTTGCCCTATACTGACTGAGCCTTTGCTGACTTACGTTGAAAGATGTGGCAGTCAGCTATAGTGTTATTGTTTCTTCTGCAATGAGTGCAGTATAATTCAGGTGTAGGCGAATTAGGGGTGTAATGTCTAATACTTGGGACTGGGGCTTATTGGTGTTAAATCAAGGTGACCTGACGGGTTTAAGTAGTTTAGCAAGAATTTCCAATATATCCTCTTTAATAAGGAGGAGGTACGCTAAGTTAGACTTCACCACTTTAAGTTAAAGTAAGATATTAGGCATATTTTTAAACGCCAAAAATGCAGCTATGATGGAATCGTCTAATGTAAGATAGTTCCCTGAAATTAGAGTTTGTTGCTATGAGGTAAAAACAGTGGGCAAATTCGCTGATAATTTCCCCCTAAATAAGGCTGATACCCATAAAGATCTGTTTTTGGTTCAGGTTAAGTCGCTCCCCAATTCCTGAATCAAGGCAGTCCTGGCATCAGTCTAATATGGTAATGCATCAGATGGGAGAACATAATGTCTTGAGCCATGCAACTAAGATAATTAGTTAGGTGTTTGAGTCGCTGGGTGTCAGTGGCTTCTTCCGTAGCATTTTCATAACAAAATAAGAAAGAGAAGATGCTCCCTTCGCCTGGGGATTACTTCTCTTTAAAATGATGGTTTGAATGTTCCATTGGGGGTGTTATAGGCCGAACAATGTGCACTGACATTGGGGAATGTTTTCACTTAAAGAGGAACTAAAATTACTAGAAGTATAATATGGGTGGAGGGCGTCCACCTTAGTTTGTAAGGCGTTAATATCCTCAACTATTTAAATCTACCTAATTATGGGTGGCACGAAGAGCTGACTTGGTGGCAATGGGATAGGTTAACTGACAAATTTTGCTTTTGAGCTTGTTAGTTACATTTTGAAGTTTAAGTTGGTGTTGTTTAAAAGCAAGAATTTGTTTCACAAACCCATGCATCATAGCAGGTTATTTAGTCAAGAGTTTAAGGCGTTCTTTATCTAAAATGAGATTAGATGTTGAATTGGTATTGTTCATTTTATTTTTCACCGTGAACTTGGGGTCTACCTGGCAAGGAGCAACAGTTTTGTCAGGAACGCAGGTGTAATACCTCATATCGCTCAATTCTTTGAGGCCAGTGGACCCAAAGTTTCAGGGTGTTGGATTGCCTGTTTTTGCTTCTCTTGGTCGAGGAGTCTTTTTCAAATACTTCATCTGGAGAGGCAATTCCTAATAATGATATATCAATTTTTACTTTAAATTTTAAAAAAAGAAAAAGCGTAAAGTTTAAAAGCTTAATAACAACTATATAAGGGAAATGGGGAGGTGTCTCAGGAAAACATAAACAGTCAAGATTAGATCTAAGATAAACAAATCAAGAATTTAGTGGCAACCCAACTATCTCGGTTGAATTGCTTGTGCTATCTCATGGCTCAGGATTATACCCTGAGGTTGGGTAGCTCCAAGGAAGCATGATTTGACCATGTTGTTTGGGGTTGATTTCTGACTTTAATAATTGATACTTTCATCTGGGATTATCTCCAACAGAAGTTTGGGATTTTGGTCATATTGGGATTGATTCCCGTCATCTGACGCATCTGAATCCGCCATTTGGGTAGGAATCGTGACACTCTTCAAAGCCTCAAAAAGAAGCTTTGGATTTACTAAAAACACCATAGTTGCTGTCTATGTTAATTTGGACTTAAACCTTGATCTGGACAGCTATATCATTGTTACCTTTATAGTTATACTATATTTTGGATTTTAGAAACATCTCTCCATAAGTAGGAATTACCCTTATAGTTGAGCATTTATCAACATTATCCCCTAAGACAATACCTAAATAAAGACTTCAAGTGTCGCGTGTGGACTCAGTTATAAATGATATTGATGGTTCTTCCTTAATGGAATATCTAATTCCTCTTCTCATGACTACAGACACAGGTCTCATCGAGATGTCCTGTGGCTTCTCAATATGTCCTCTGCGTATATGATAGAATATCACTTTCTGACACACCCTATATATGGGCAACTTGGGTCTGTCACTCTTTATGATACTCTCCTTCTTTAAGTTATTTACTATTGCTACTGGCATTCAACTGATAATTTGACTAAGTCTCCGCTTACTCTTCCTGGAATCTTCCAAGAGATTTATTCTTCCTATCCGCGTTTATCACTGGAACCAATAAGCTTGTTAAAGCGTCTTCTCTTCGGTATAACGCTTTGAATGGAGACATGCCAAAAGTCCTGTGGTAGCTTAATCAATAAAAAAAGCTTATGTTAACAATATGTTTTATTTGGATTCATGATTGGCTGCGATTATTTATATATTAAATCATGGGTTCCTTTGAATATTTCCACGCTCCTATTGTTAGATGGTTTATAAGGTATGGTGAACTATTGTTTGACACAAAATAAGTCAATAAGGTGTATCAAAATATTAAAATTAACATCTAGTACTAAAAAAAAAAAATATTAAAATTAAGTTCAAAAATTATGGGAAGGAGTATTTGAGGGAATATGTGGCGTGTAATGATCTGGTGGTAAAGGAACTTGTAGTATCTCTTGCAGTAAAAGCCTTGCTTGTGATTGCTTCTGTTCAATTAGTGAATTGATCTATCATTATAGTAAACTCTTTTCTACTATATGACTTCAGTAATAGTCCATTAACGTCAATTGAATGATGTGGAAGTGTGCATTTGTAATGACATGTTAAATAGATATATTTGGGAGAGGCTTGTATTGGGTTATCTTATGCAGAGCTCCAGAGCCTGAATGATGTCATCCAACATGGCCTACCAGTAATATCTCTCCTTAATATGCTTTTATGTCTTCTGTAGCCGTCAATGTCCTACTAGGCTGTATCCTTTCATAACTAGCGCCAATAGTTTTCTTGTTTTCACGTAGGGTAGCCTTTTCCTTTGCACTTATTTCTCTAGCTTTCCATCTTAGAATCCCATTGCTCTAGAATAGCTCTTCAATATTTTTTTACTTCATCGTTTTCTTCTTTTATTACTCTTCAAGTTTTCCTATAAGCTCATAACCTTATTTCTCATGGGCTTGAAAATGAAATATGGTCAACAGCAGCAAGCCATCTGCGTTCAGGTGCTTCTCTCCTGCTTGATGCAGGATCTCAAAACTGTAGCCTTACAGATGTACAATTCATCTTGATAGTCTTCCGTCTGGATCCTTCATGTTTGTTAACTATCTCAGAGAGGCGTGAATAAAATAAGCTTAAATTTTATGCTGTAAAGATAGGGTCAAAAGTAACATAGTGATCTGATCATTGTAGGCACTCGCTCTGTAACCGTGTAGTTGTGCTTAGCTCAGTAAACGTCTTTTTTTTAAATCTATTGAAAAGTAATCCTTCAGCATCTAACTTCACTAAAGTGGTGCCTATAACCAAGTTTCTGGTGTCTGTATAAACATAGAAAGTCTTCACTGAATATGGGTATATCAGTATTAAAGTTCCCATAAGCTTCTGCTTTAGCTGATTGATGCCATCTTCAGCTCTTTTTATCAAAGGAACATTATTTTCTTGTTTAATAGGTAAGTGGGTGGCTCTTCATCGTTCACAAAGTTCAGCACAAATTAGCGTTAGTACCCTAGCATGCTCAAAAACACCTGAACATCTCGCATGCACTTTATAAATGAATATTGGCGATAGCCTCAACCTTCCTTTGCTAAGGCTCAATTTCTTTTCAAATTACTTTATGGCTAAGGAATTTCAGATGTTCTTCAGGAACAAGCACTTGCTTCTCTTTTGCTCTTGAGGTTGTTCTCTCCTAACAAGTAAACCTCCTTAAGGTGTTCCAGATGATCCAGTACGTCTTTCTAAAAACCTTAGTATTGTCCAAGTAATTTAGTATACTTTATATTTTCAGATATCCCAAAACCTGATACATTAAGCGTCAGAATGTAGCCTGGGCGTTGCATAAGGCCTGTCGCATACATGTTGGTTCAAAAAAGCCTTGACTGGTGATCAGCGCAAACTTCTCATGACCTTATGGTGATAGGTCCATCTGCCAATACCCACTTGCCAATTTCATGACTACAGTGAGTCTCATCCTTTTTTTTCAATAATAGAAGGGGTGAAGCTAAAGGACTCTTGTAGGGCGCACCAAGCCCGCATCCATAAGTTAATGCAATTCCTCCAATATGACTTCTTCTTCACTATTAAAATGGTGGTGTTGCATCAATTGGAATGGTATGAAGCCCCCAGTGTTAATCCTGTGAACTTCTATCTTGCACAGGCCATAATCGTTAGGTATGCTGCTTAAACATCTGAGCACTGATCTAAGAGTCATTGATTCCACGTTTTTCCTGTGTGGTTGGCTCCTTAAGAACAATCTCTTAAATGCCAGAGATGGCGTGACCTGAATTAACATTAGCGTAATGATCCATCTTCACTCAGCAATGGTTTTCCCTTTCTTAATTGACAAGGAGCTTGACTATGTTTCCAAGGAGTACTTTGACTTCTCCTTGGTATGTAGAATATTTCAAGTCCACGCATCATTTGGGTTCTTATTCTTTGACTCCTTAGTAGAAGTAAATGTCAAGCATCTCTGTTCATATATATTGATGCTGATGTTAACCAACATGACAGTTTTTCTTTAGGAAGTAGGTCCATCTTTTTCTGGCATACAAGGGCAAACGATACTCTGCTTTTACAATCCGTGGTAGCTGCATTGTTCCTTTTGTCTTCAGGGTACAGCTGACTGGTTAAATGAGAAGCTTTGATTTGACTAGGCACACATTCTCTTTCTGATCTTTTTTTCTTTGTTTTGAAACATGAGGCATTTGGTAGTTGAGAAGACTGAATGTACTCTGATAAAATCAATGATTCCTATAAGCTCAACTAGATCAGCAGTCCTATGATGAGATTGCAACTGACATTCTCAAGCACCACGGGTAAAGCAGACAATACAACGCGCCAAATTTTAAGGGTGAAGCATAAGGCTCCTTGTGCTTTGATTGGATTAGGCCTGTCAGTTCTGATCTTGACCTGGTATTTGATATACAAAGCTATAATAAGTTTCTAATGAGCTTGTAAGACATAATTTTAATTAGGCGCCATTATTTAGTACCGCTAAAATTTTGACTTTATGTATGATGGCTTCCACTTTTTATAATGTTTTTCCAATAGTTATTCACGCGTTAAGAATGGCACTGACTGTATGACTAATTCCTTCCTAACTCCTCAGGAAAGAAAAACTCTTTTTAAGCCTTTTTACTCCCGATCGTTAATTAAAATCTTCTTCAACGTGGTAACTACAAGATTCCACCAATAGTGATATTGTATACAAACTGATTGGTCTTGAAAGCTTGAGGCAACTAAGACTGTTTGTTAGGCTCAACCTTCAATTAATTGGGTCTGAGGCAGGCGGGAATAACTAATTTACTTGGAGCTCCAGTGCCCTAGTATCAAAAATTTACCCATAATCCAGGCTCATCTACAACAATTCTGATGGTGTTGTGTATGATCCAATTAACTGATCCTGTGACCTCCTTTTTAAGTTCTTTTTTTCTTTTTTTAGATTAGGGCAACTTCTCTAGAAGTGACCTTCTTGATGACAGTTTTTGCATTTGAACTTGGAAATTTGGGACTTTCTGTTCAACTGGGTGGTAAACCTTATTTTTAGTCTTATCATTGTGGCTTTGAGAAACGTAAACGTTTTTTATCAGGGTGGAATTGTTGATGGTTATAATGGTTCTAATGTCCTGACTCCGTCTTGTACGCATCTTTAAAATTAACCAATGGACTCCTTAATAGCCTTCAGAATTCAGTACAAGGCTCTTGGCTCTACCTATGAGGCTGGACCAGTCATGCATCCTTTTAGGACTAGAGAAGAGTTTAAACCCCACCATCTAGTACTAAAAAAAGAAGAGTTTAAACCCCAAGGCCCTGACCTCTCTCAGATCTCTAGCCTAGGTCATACCCTGGCCGAGAGAGCGTAGCTTTCCCCTTTCTGCCTCACATGTTTCTTGCCCCAACCTACTTTCAAACCCAACCTGGTTTCTAATCTTTATAGTACTACATGGAAATATCAGTATAAACCCGCTTAGATTTACAAAAATTCTAGGAAATGCAACAATATGAGCCCATTACTCATCCTTAACAGGCGTCTTAAGCTTAAGTCAACAGTTAAAAAGAATACTCTACTAGTGTGGAAATTCATCTGCAATGACCGATTCTAACCAAGATCAAGGTTCAGTGTCTCAGTCTAATAAGTTCTTTAAAACCCCGTTAAAGATATCTGATTCCTGGTTAGACCAATGATTGACCCTTTGGAGTTATTGGCTTCCTCTGACGGATTAGGCTAAGCAATATGAAGGGCTAAGCCCTCCACAAGGAGGCCATCCCATCTATTAAGAACTTTATCAGATATGACCATTACAAGTATATTAATGATAATCAGAAATATTAATCCTCTATTAGAAAAGATTTTAACTCAGTTAAAGCAAAAAGATCCTCACAAAGAATTACCAAATATAATTATATAAATATCTCTCATTTTTAACTAATAAATTACCACTTATTTTGTCTTGCGTAGCTCTATTTTGGTCAATTCATAACAAGGTTCAGTATTCCAATTGGAATTTATTATTGCAATAAAAGCAATAACTTCGTTGTCTCCTTTCCACCTTTGCTAGAGCCACGAAACTAGTAATTTTGTAGCCTTTGTAGCGCTTAAATATTGCAATTCTCACGAAATTACAATACAAGTGCTTTCTGCCAGGTCTTCTTCCAAGCTACCGGTGAAGACATATTTTCATGACAATAAACACATCTAGTTAAGAAAGCCCCTCTTCTGAGTAATCAATGTATATTACCCAATTGGTACACTCTAACAGGAAGGAGATGCCTTCCGCTTATATTAGTGATCTTCAAAATTGAGCATCTATGGACTTAGCCATTGAAGGCCCTGACTAGGATAATTATCAATTCTAATCTGAAGATGTGGAAGAAACGGTCAAGGGCTTAATAAGGGGGATATTCAGCCCAGTGCCCATCCTAACCGAGAATGAGCATCTAAGGTTGCATCTAGCATGATGGAATTATATAACAGAGCGGTTTTACAACATACCTAAAGTCAGTTTGGCTAGAACAGAGTAGTATCTCCGCAGTACGTGCATTCCGCCATTAATTATGTACTCCAGATTTTTGGGTTACATCATCTTGATATCCAACGCCATTTGACCCTGGCGCAACAATTTCATTTTCAGATATTCTCTTTCTATGAGACTGCTTCTAACTTTGGTCAGGATAACCAGAAACCATACTCGATAATAGGAGGAAAATCAACGATCTACATAACCATTTTATGAGAATTGATGATGGAGTTGTTGGTTAAATCATCTAAGAAGTATCTCAACAGGTTAATGATGTTGCTAATCCTATTCAACACTAAATCATTACACTTGAAGGTTAGATTACTAAACAACTGGGACAATTGTGGGCCCAACATGAGGGACACTTTGTAAAACTTGATAGGCTACTTCAACAACTTGTCCAAATTGTGGATAATATTTGAGAAGGTGGACCCAGTCCTGTTGGTCCTCCTGGACCTCTGGGACCATCTAGTTCTCCTTTGGTAACCCTGGGACCCCCTGGTGAATGAGATCCTCAAGGACCTGCGGGTCAACAGGGCCCCCTGGGTCTGTAGGTTGTGACAGTTTGCAAGAACCCCCAGGACCTCCTGGTCCCCCCAGCCCTCTGCTTTCAGTTCACTATTCTGAACCTTTGAGTCTACTGGTAACAAGAGTGCAGGTGTTAGGAACCAAATATGAACCTTAGCTCAAGGATGTTTCTTATGTCTAGAAGGTCTTTTGAATAACCCAGATTATTCACTAACCAACTTATTGTATGTTGTTAGTGATCATCGTCTATGTGATGCTAATCACTCTACGCAAGAAACTCAGTTTGCAATGAACAGCTTCCATTGACAGTTTACCTGCTAAATACGGAGTACTTGAAAATAATCAAGAAGAAATGCTTGCTGAAATATTTAACTTGAATTAATTGCCTGCAAAGGACCATCTTACACAATGGGTCCAAAATTTTTAGGATAATCTCAACCTTTAATGATAATAAGTTGACTGAATTCCTACTCAATCCCATATCCCTAAGTCTAAACCCTCCAAAGCTGATCTGGTCATGGTATCTGGTGTACACATCTTTAGCAATGAACCCATCACTTTTAAGCCTATTTTAAAGATAAAGATGAGCCAGGTGAAGGTAGCATTCATTCTTTTCTATTTGTCTATAAGCAAGAAATGGATAGGGTGACAGATCAACAGAAAGTTTTGCATATTACTTCTTGTTTAAGCCGATTTGCTCAATAAAGTGATCCCTCACCTTAAGGTTTGCAATACTTGGGTTTGAGTGAAAACCGCCTTTATTAAGGAATTCAGAAGTGACCAAATTCTATCTAATCAAAATTAAGTCTTTATGAGCATCAACGTCAAGCAAGGAGTTTCTATTCAAGATTTTGCTAAGAGATTTTATCATGAGGCCCAGACTCTTGCTACTTGTGATCATATTACTTTAGACGATGCCATTTCAGCTGTGATGAGTACATTTGCTTCTTGTACTCAGTTTTTATTACATTCAAAACCTCTTAAATGTAATTTCAGAACTATTATTGACATCAAAAAGGCTTTGATGGAGATTCCTAATGATGTGGTGCACCCAACCTCCACTAATAACCCTTCAATCCTATATCCATGTGGTGTCGCCTAGACCCAAACCTCAACCTAGGAAGAATCCTTGCATCTATTGCGGTCTAGTGGGTCATATGGAAACTCAATGTTAAACGAAACAAGCTGAAGAGTCAAAAAAGAGGAGTCAGCATAGGGCAAGAGGCTCCCTGTGCTGACCTACCTTTTTTTTAGTACTAGATGGCTGTGCTGACCTACCTTCTGTGCCTCAATTGCAATCTTTTGATACTTCTTAAGACTTTTATGTGATACTATTCCTGGTGAGCTTGATATCCCTGATGATTTAGTCAACAAAAATACTATTTTTTACGTTTCTGTTTCATCTTCTAATTCAAGTTGACCATTTAGTCCCTCTTTTATTTTCAATAGAATCGCCCTTAAATGTGATCTCATCCAGGGGGTGGAAGGCGAGTCAGCAAGGGCATATGGCTACCAACCTGAAGGTTGCAGGTTTGATTCCCGCCCTTTGCACATCGATTGGGGTGCCAGCCAAAGGAAGTTATTGGCGGTTAGTAGGTCTAATAACACGAAAACCTTACCCATGACGTAACCAGAAAAATTTGAGTCCTGATCTGGAGGTGGAAAAACTTTCTTTGACGGAGTTGACCCTGTTCAGGTTTCATGTCATTTCTTTCTTTCAGTAATGCCTGTCCCCTGGTCAGCTTGCCTTGGTTAAATAAAATGTGATCTCATCCAGGCTTATGAAAAGAGTCAAAGTGATATCAGACTTAAATTATTCTCAAGACTATGGAACTGCTGGTCCTTCAGATACTAAATCCATATGAACCTCTTCCCTTCCAATGCGCTTTAAAAATTTAGTTATTCCAGCCCCTGCAGTAGTGTTGGACAATAATTGGTATGACTTGCTTTTTGGAACCAATTTTTAAGTGATTTTGAAGTGATAATTAGTCTTAAGGATAATTATCTTTCCTTAGTTGGATAATGAGTACCTTTGATTTTAAAAGATGTCCCCAATAGCAAAGGCAAGCTCAAATGAGGCATTTAATTGTTTGAATATCCTAATTCTAACTCTCATATTGAATAACAAATTTTGGGACCTAGGACTATTCTTCTGCCTCCATCAGCTTATGCATCAGAAGGGATCCCTTTATACTCTATCAATATTATTACTTCTCCTTACAAGCTCAAGTTATAATCAATAAAGGAGTACAAGTATTTGTGCTGGCTGATCATTTATTAGAGATCTCTGGTAACAGTAATCCCTCTCATTTGGAAACCTTAACTTGCCCCAGTATTCTTGATCCCACTTATAATGGGACTGTTTTAGTCTTACTAGCTAATCTCACCTCTCAACCTATGCAATTGAATCAAAGTGACCCTATCACTTATGTGCGGTCTACTCCTGTAAATAAAAATTTTATCCATCTTAGGATGTGGGGATTAATGTGGTTTTGGTTTGAAGAACCACCTATCATTGCTAGAGTTGACGTTGAAGTTTAAGATTCACTTACTCCAGAAAAACAGCGTGAAGCCGAGGCTCTAATTGAAGAGTATGCAGATATATTTGCCAAGGATCCAGAGATTCTGGGCTAATGAAAGATGTGCAGCATCGGGTAAAAGAGTGAGGAACTTCCCTCTTCAAGCCTGACCACATTACAAATCTAAAGTTGAGGAGGCATAGGTCTCAGTGGAATTGAAACAACTCCTCTATGTGGGGCTATTAACACCTTCTCAAAGTCCACGGGCTTCCCCTCTACTTCTCATCCAAAAAATGGAGGTCATAGAGTGGTTATGTACTATTGTTAGCTTAATGCTGTTACCAAAAAAGATTCTTATCCTCTACCTCGCATTGATGATTCATTAAGACTATTGTCTGGGTCACAGTTCTTCTCAGCCATGGACCTTGCTAGTGGCTACTGGCAAAATGACCTGGCTCTGGAAGACCATCAAAAATGTGCCTTATATTCTAGTGAGGGGTTATTTGGACCTACTTGTATGTCGCAGCCGCTTTGTAATGCCCCTGCTACTTTTTAAAGAGCCATGTATGGCTTATTTGGTAATTTTAAAATTTCCTGCGTTTTAGTATATTTAAACGATGTTACTATTTTTTCTTTTGCACTTTTAATGAGCATTAGCTCGTTTAAAAAAGTATTTGGCCAAATGCGCCATGCTTCACTAAAGCTAAAACATCTAATTGTGCCTTTTTCAAAACTGAGATGGATTCTTAGGGCATAAAGTTAATAATGATGGGATTATACCCTTATCTAATAGGATGCAAGCTATTTAGACATGCCTGTTATAAAAGCTTTTACAATATTCATGTGTTTTTAGGAATGGTTGAATTATTACCAACAATTGATCCCCCATTTTGCTGAGTTTGCAGAGCCTTTAGTTTATTTAATGCATAAGGAAGTTCCTTTTTTATGGGAAGAATCGCAACAGTAAGCTTTTGATCTTTTTCTTCAGCTTTAGTTAGTGCCCCAATTTTAGCTCATCCTGATTTTTCAAAACTTTTTATCTTATTTACTGATGCCAGTGATGTAGCTATTGGGGCTATTCTGGCTCAGCATAATTCCAATCTGGTATATCATCCCATCGCTTATTATAGTAAAACTCTTTCCAAAGCAGAACACAATTATTGCGTTACTAAGAGGGTTGACTCACAGTCCTATCCGCCATCAAGCATTTTCGCCCTTATCTCTATGGCAAACATTTTACTATAATCATTGATCACGCTTACTTAAAATGGTTACTAAAAATGAAAAATCCTGATGGACGCTTAGCTAGATGGGCGTTAAAGCTTCAAAATTTTGATTTTTTAATTCATCATTGTGCTGGAGCTATACACCAAAATGCTGATGGACTTTCTTGATTACATATACAACTTTATTCACTGCTGAGGAAGATCATATTCATGAACTGATTGGAAGACTTGAACTCTGTAAACACTTATCTAAGGATGTTATAGCGAATCTACAATTCTTAACCAAGAATAGTCAAGTAAAAGAAAATTCTTTATATAAGAAGTTGGGATCTAAATGGCTGCCTTTTATTATGGCTTTTTTGGACTGATACAATTATGGATACTCATAAATCTGTAGGGCATGGAGATGTCGCTAAGACTTTACAGTGGTTGAAAAGTCATTGTTATTTGATAACTTGCTGGAAACTGTGCACGATGTGTTGGAGATTTGTCTCACTTGCTAACAGTAGCATAGTGTAAATTTAATTTACCTTTACAAAATTGTGAGACCTTCAGAACCTTTTTCCACAATGAGTATTGATGCGGTAGACCCTCTCCCAACTGCTACTTATGGTAATCATTATATAATATAAGATATCAACCATTTTACCATAGGAATTGAAGCTGTCTCTGTTTCCACTGTCACCGCTAAGGCTACTGCATCCTTCCTTTTTAAGCATTTTTTCATCCCGCATGATAGCCCAAAAGTTTATTATCTGATAATGGGCCCAACTTTGTTTCAAAAGTGGTATTTGAGCTTACTAAATTAATGGGAACTTATCAGTCATTTACAGCTCCTTACAATCCTTCCACTAATGGTGCAGTCAAACGAGCAAATGGTACCCTTGTAGCAGTCTTTGAAAGATGGCTTCTAATGATCCTAGTAGATGGAATCTCTAATTACCTAGTACAATGTTGGCCTTTTGGGTTAGCTAATATTGTATAATTGGAATGTCTCATTTTAAGGCTCTTTACGGTCAGGATCCTATTTTACCCTTAAATTTACAACTTATACTTGATGCTGCAACCCCTCAAACTAATGATTTAGCTATGATGAGGCTAGCTGATGAAATTATCAGAGTAAAAGCCTTAGCTTCAAGTTCTCTTGCTGATATAACCTTAAATGAGGGAACTAGAGCTAATGCTATTTAACCTACCTTACCTGAATATCAAATTAGGGATCTTATATTCAAAATCATCATATTTTGGAGGACGGATTTACAAACTTAATACCTTATAATCTGGTTTTTATTTATTTGAGCCTGCTGATCAGGGGACAGAAATTACCAAAACTAAAACTAACATAACTACTTGGTTCAAACAAAATGCCCAAATGAGCGTATTGAATGAAATGAATTGAAAAACAACCAACCAGGTGGGCAGAAGAAACCGCTTATCCCTCCATGGCAGAAGGGGAGGGGGTTGGGGACTCGTCTTTGGAAGCCTCTTTGGCAGCAGCTTCTTCCTCCCATAGTAGAGTGCGTGCCACAGCCAACAGTAATGGCGTTGGGGCATCTGCAGTTCAAGGTTCAATATCACTAAAATTGGAGTTTAATGAAATTTCCAGCTAGGTAAATGGCACTGAGATATTCAGATAATGCTTTTTCAGCTTTGATGCGGGCATTTGGGAGTTTAACAAACATGGCAATGTTAGTTCAGGTTATTTTTGCTTTTGGATTCCATTCTATAGCTGCCACGTTCTGGATAGCATCATTTGCATTTTTGTATAGCTGGTTCACGGTGATTTTACTTTTTGGAGATAAGTTTGTGGGGGTAACAGGACGTGGAATTTCTCCTGTGAGAATCGCTACTGATTTAGTGACAGCTTTATGCAGGGGACGACAACCTGGTGTTGCAGCTGATTCAACTGCAAGCTGGTGATCGCTGCAAAATGATTCAGCATTTGGTTGTGAGGCATAAAGTTGAGGGGGGTATCTGGCGTCCCATTATGCATTAACAAACCGCTCAATTTGCAGAGATGGTTCTTAAAAGAACTTACCTGATTCATCAATTTCAACCAATAATTCCTATGGGTTTTGGTTAAATTGGATTGAGAAAACTAGCGTATGGTTGAGGTTTGGTTAATTCATTTGAGGAAGCATGAGATCAAACTGGGATATAATCCAATGCTTGATTGGTGGAATTATTTATGGTATCAGAGTGAGGAATAGGCTGATTGGTGGCTGCAGGTGCAGCTGCAGCAACAGGCTTTGGGGGTGGGGGAGGTAGTATTGTGCCCCATACCAGATATTGTACAGGGTGAGTTGCAGATTGGAGGTCAGCGGATGAGTCATCAAAACTTCCAGAAGTGGTTGAGGAGGGGCACTTGTGTTTTGAGTAGTCTAACTCAAAAATGATGGACAGATCGTCCGCCCACCCTCAATGTGGGCCCAAGATAGATGGATCAGGTGCTGAGGGAATAAAGGTGTGTGGCAGAATTGACACCGTGATTTTATTAAATTCAGGGCTAATTGTGGCATATGCCCAAGGCCCAGCGAGTCATGTGGCCCCATTTGGGACCACAAATTGTAAGATGGGGTTAGAGCCATAGGCTGCCAACCATCCATCAGCTCCTGGTGGAGCACTTCATGAGGGAGATGGGTGGGCAAGCCAGCAAACGGAATCACTAAGGTGGTGTCCGCTGAGAGCTGAGTCTGAGTTGTGGGGAGAGGGGTGCCCTGGAATACCAGGAGCACAGTTGCAGCAGTGGCAGCATCGGCTTTGCAGGTGAAGCCAAGGTTGAAATACCCCTTGTAGGGGCAGAAATCTATAAAACTGGTGGGTGTCATCACTGCCTGTGCCATTTCAATAATGGCTTGGTCGTGGTATGGGAATAGTTTCCCATATTTGACCCTTAGGCCATAGCTCATGTTGCTCTGGGGGAGCACTAGGGGGCAGTGAGGTACCGCTTGTGTATGAGCAAGGTGGGCGTCTAGGTCCTTGGGCAGAACAAATCATCCCATAAGTTTGGAATGACTGGGTGAACCAGTCCTAGCGCGTTTTCCTCCCAGATGGAAAATGGCAGGAGCAGTTTCGCCGCTGCCCCGTGCTGGAGCAGCTGGTGGATTATCTGAGGACATTGGAGAAAAACTACAATGGGCAAATTCATTTTGTTTTATAGATTCATGTATTTTTGCTCAGAAAGTTACGCCGAGCAGAAAGAGAGTTTATTACCTTATGGTCTGGTCCTTACCATATTATTTATCATCAGGGTATTGAATACTCCATTTCAACTATTGATACAGGGACTGTTATCAATAGAGTTCATAGTAGGTTTCTTCATAAGTACATGTCCCCTAGGCATGATTTGAGGGGGCATTGTTGTAGATTCAATTGCAATGACTGATTCTAACCAATATTGAGGCTCAGTGTCTCAGTCTAATAAGACCTTAAAAACCCCATTGGAGATATCTGATTATTAGTTAGACCAAAGATTGACCCTTTGGAGTTATTAGCCTTCTCTGACAGATGAGGCTAAGCAATCCAAAGGGGCTAAGCCCTTCAAAAGAAGGTCAAATTCATCTAATAAGAACTTTATTAGATCTGACCATTACAAGTATATTAATGATAATAAGAAATATTAATCCTCTATTATAAAAGATCTTAACTCAGTTGAAGCAAAAAGATCCTTACAAAGAATTACCAAATCTACTTATATAAATATCTCTCATTTTTAACTAATAAATTCTTACTTATTTTGTCTTGCATAGCTCTATTTTGGTCAAAATATAACAAAGTTCAGTAATCCAATTGGAATTTATTATTGCAACGAAACTAATAACTTCATTGCCTTGTTTTCACCTTTGCTAGAGCCACTAAACTGATAACTTTGTAAACCTTCATAGTGCCTGAATATTGCAATTTCTCAAGAAAATTACAATAACTAGTAAGCAAGTTTGATTAAAAATCTAAAATGGAAAAGGTCAATAACTCTGATTAGTCCTAATACCGAATCCTGAGATTGGCAAAATTGAATTTGGACATCTGGAACTCATCAAAACAACTCAAGAATAGCGTGGGAACTTGTCTAATATTGTTGCTATGGTAAGTGAATTGAGGAAATAAATTGTAATACCATCAAATTGGAAATCAGTGTTCAAAACTTTTAAGTATATAACTTAAAGTCAGAAATTATAACCTAGTAATGAAATTTCTTTAGTCTATCCCCCAGCCAACCTAGAAATTAAAACCCTGCAATTGTGGGATGTTGGGTTATTATTTAACATTTTTCCAAAATAGATTTGTCCTAAAAACTTTTAGTTTTTTTTATTAATATCAACTTTATATAAAAATTTTCAGTTCTTGTCATTTTCAAGTTAAAGCTCCCCAGAATGACAAGGATTTTACCCACTCCCAATTTCTGGATCCTGATTAGGCGCAGCTGAGTAGTCTGTACCTGTTGTTATGGCTGCTGAAGCATTCACATTCACAGGCCAGTTTTCTCTTAATATGCAATAAACCTAAATTTAAGTGGGTATCGTGTCCAAAGTCATGTGCATCATGAGTTGCAGGTGTGTTACAGCTACTAAACAAGATGTTCTTTGCATTAACTAAATCTAAGGCTCAGTTGTATAAAGCTGTTGGGCCTTGAGATAAATTCACTTTGCATAGTACACAATTGATCCAGACTTCTCCATTCTTATGATGAGAAATTCTTGACTCATGTTTTGATTCGTTCTTTGCACTTTCAGAACATAGAAATAATATCCTTTTAACTTCAGCCCACGAGCTATGGGGCGCGTGTAGCTCCAGGAACCTCATGTGCTTGTTAGATAATATATCCCTGTACGTGGCGAGCTTTTGCTTGTCACTGGCTCTAACCATGCTGTTCTCATAAAAGTGAATAAGTTTGGCTATAGTTGCCTCACCTGGAGTGAATTTAGTCTTTTATATGAATGGAACTTAGTCTCTTCTTCAATTTTAATCTGAAAGTTGTTTGTACCATCATTTATTATTTGTTAGTACTGATTGTTTATCTTATTAAAGTAATTAACGGTCTTATAGGAGTTAAACGTCACACATGCATAGTCCACACGTCCTTATTCAAGCAATCCAACAAGCCGTTGTAGTTTTTTAGCTTGATAAAATTTATCTTAGTCTCTGTACAGTTCTGTTGTTTTTAATCTCCAAGAATTATAACTTCTCTCTCACTTGATTCAAAACTGACTTCCTAGTTATTTCTTGTGCTGATGTATATAACTATTTTATCTCAATAGTCAAGGTAGCCATATGCAAATTAATCTTTTGATCGTTCAGTACATACTTCACAGGGTCAAATCTTCTAGAAATTATTATCCATGGTACACTTCCATAGTATCATTGTAGAACTCTATGCATTTGCTTAGTGGTGTTCCAGTAGTGAGCAAAAGTTATTTACAAAGTGGCTTGCTTTATCAGGGGGTTCTGATGTTTGGGGTTGAGCTATTTGCAATAGATTAACTATTTGTTCACATGGTACATTGTTAGGTAAGTTGGAAATTTTAGTTCTCCTATAACTGGGGCTTTTTCTCATGGTTCCAGGCATGTTCAACCACGTTGAAGTCTTGTAATTATACATATTAGGGCTACTCCAGAGCACACCAGTACTCTCTCACCTCTTCTGAAACAGGAAAGCTAAGTCTGAGTTATATAGTAATAAAACTATGCTTGCTTTATTAGCACCTTTTGAAACAACAACAATAAGGAATATTTTGTGAAAGACTTTATGATATTAGTATGACTATAATAAGTATTTTTTATTTATGAATTTAAGTTTGTAAAAGTAAGGCTTGGTTTATATCTATATACTTTTTTAGAAATGCAGTTAACTTTTAATTTCTGGTAATAGCCAAGCTGATTTAATTCTTTAAGCCTATGAAATCTTTAGGGGATGCTTTATTAGATTGCATGGAGCCCTAGCTGTCATATTTAATAACATGATTGTGGGAGTGGATTTCTAGGATAAGAAGGAGATGGGCCAAGCCAGAGAAATCAAGTTAGCCGCCATCCCTGACCCTAGATACACCGTGGATAAATGCAGTGTTAAGGCCAAGCTTGCACAGGTTAGTCCCAGAAATCGCGTTATGGGGTCCCAGACGTTACACCAATGGGGTAAAAGTTTCCTATTATAGTGTAAAATGATGAAAGTTTATCATGTGTAATTTCTGAACGCTGATTGAATTTTTATATAAAATTAAAGTTAAAAGAGTAGCAGTGTTTGGTTGGTATCATAATCATGAGTTTGTTCATACTCAAGATATAAAGCTACCATTAGTGATGGCTTTGTTCTAATAAGAAGAGTCGTTTCCAAGACCAACAAACTGATCAAGGCACATGTTCATAATTTTCCTTAAATTATTTTTGCTCCAACCAGTCCCTTTGTTGGTCGTCTCCCTTAAAATAAGAATACTTTTGTTAGTATAGATATCTTTCTGCCATATGTTACCTTTTGCTAACCTCATGGTATACCTCCTTATGGCGGTATCCTGGAATTTATAAGCTCTGAAGGTGTGAACACCGTCCTGTGTGCATGCACACTGCTTTTGTTAATAATCTTTACTTGTGGAGTTATTGAAACTCTCCTCACACTAAATGAACACCTTTATACTTTACTTGCTGTTTTTTTGTGTGGAATTTCTCATTGTGGTGATAGAGTGCGTTGGCTGTGCACCGTGGTTCCACTACTTCTAACCATGACATTATTGTTTGTTTTTATGGTTGGCCAGCTCATTGTCTTTACTGCCCGTGGTAGGATTCCCACCATTTCTGCAAGCACTTAATTATTGTGGACCATTTTAGGCCATGTTATTTGGGATTATAACTTTTCTAAAGCTTCTATCAATTGTTTTAAAAAGCATCCCTCACTCACCTTCTCTTATAGTTGAGTTACTGCATCAGCTTTTACACCATGCTTCTGCCTTGGTATTTATAGTTTTGGGAATTATGTCTATATTTGATAAGGTGATAGAAGATTTGGAGCGCCTCAAGGATGCGAGTCATCCCATGTTCTCTGTCTTACAAACCTTTTGTGGCCATTTTCATTCAGTTGATTGGGCCGCTTTTGGATGCCAACATATATAAATTTGGTTGTATCCTAGCCTTACTATGTCCTGACATCATCAAAGCATCATTATTCATAAAAAAATTTAATCATATGGTCATTGGACACTACTGGGTGGCGGGCTCCACTTACCTCCTCCCATCCTGTGATTGGTTCCTTTTTTGTGAATTCCCCACCCTGATTGAAACGGAGTCCATTAATCTAGCTATGTGTGTTTCACTGATGATGGTCTCTATATATAAAGTCACTAGAAACACCAGTTGCTTATTTCATTTATTGGCTTCTGTTGCTTTCTTACCTTCCTTTCTTGGAGAACTTGAGGGTCAGTAGTGGCCTGAGGCCGATATTAATTGATTGTTTCAGATATTTAGCCATGAAGATCCCACCAGTAGTCACCCCTAAAAATAACTCTCCTAAAAAGCCCACTTATTTTTTTGCTTTTGTTGTCTTCTGTTGCTTTCTTACATTCTTTTTGGGATAATGTGAGAATAGCAGGGGCATGAGGCTAATATATTAATTAAACGTTTCAGATAAGTATCTGTGAAGGTTTTACCAGCGGCCACTCCTATATATAATGCTCTTGGAAGGCTTGAACTCTTCTAAAAATGGCTGCACCTTCCAGTGCCATGCTTTTGCTCTTTGTAAAAACTCAAGAGCCAGCAATGGTTTAGCCTTGACTTTTCACTTATATTACATCTATTAAATAAAAATTTTTAGTACTCTGACCCTTAGAATGATGAAAACTCTCAGAGGAAGGAAATATTGCCATATTGGTGATGGGTAAAGAGGTACAGACGAATGTTTTATCAGGTATGGTGCCTCTGCAACCCAGAAATGCCGTTTTTAATGGTAAATCTTTATACATATAATCAGCTGATAATTCTCTTCCTTAAGCCATAATGAGCAATATCAGAATACCATATCACCACTGAAAATTCTCAGCTGACTCTTAACATGATTCTTTACACTCAACAGTTGGAAACAGTTTTTAAAAGATTATGACAATAGGTGTGCTTTTGCAGAAAATAAAGGCTGGGTATGTCTAATCTTTCATCAGAAGGGAGAAGTATCCCGCTTCATTCTTTGACAGGAAGACATATCTTAGGGACATTATTATGCCTGAAGTTGATCCCACCTTGGGTTGGCAGTATTCTCTACTTTAAATAATGAATGTTCTGGATCACTTTGCTTTCATCTCTCTTTCTTCCCCTTCAGTGAAGTTTAGGACAACAATACTAGTAGTTATTGGGCCTTTTAAAATTTTACTAATCTAGGCCTGATTGGCTATCTTGGGTTATGGTACTTACCTGGTGGTATGATTAGGGGTAGGGCCTCCCAGAAATTCCATTTTGAAGGCTCAGGGCCTGCTTGATTATCAAGTTGGTATGTTCCACTTGGCTAACCACTTCTTGACAGTCAAAAGCCTTCTGTACCCAATTATATTGGGTTTGTGTTAGTGAATTAATTTGATGTCAAACCAATTTAAAGGTTAATACCTTAATTTTCCTTGGGTAGTAGTCATGTAATAATAATTCTCATGTCAGACGGTAGCTCCACGAGCAACTTTCCACTGTGGCCCAATGTACATAAACTTAGCCTTGCGCCTCTGCTGGAGCCCACTCATAAAGCACCCCTGCCCCCCTGTTTGAAGGGGTGGAGCCTTCATTTGATTCGGCTTCAACAAATGCCTTACTGTATCACTAGTGTTTTGATTGGAAATTTAAGCTCACAGTTGACCTGGGTTACTTACTCCACAATTTGCCCTTTGAATCTGAGGGAAGAGGAAGCGTTAGATGCTTGGGTTATGGAGCAACTTGGCAAGGGATCCATTTTTCAGCGTGCCTCTCTGGTCTGATCACCGTTAATATTTGTGGAAAAAGTGGACAATAAACTACGGCCTTGAGTATATTATGGTAGCTTGAATAATGTTACCAGACTTGATCCACATCCCATTCCTATTAAGGCACAAATTTTCCGCTACATGGTAAGTCCAAATTTTTCTCCAAACTAGATTGCTTGAACGCCTTTAATCATATTCACATCACAAAGGGTCAGGAACGGCTCGCTGCATTCCGTACCAAGAAGGGGATTTTTCAATTATGGGTCATGTCTTTTAGGCTCATGAATGCGCCTGCAATTTTCAAAGTCATATTAGAGCAGCTTTGGGGGAGTGGTTGGACGTATCCGCTGTGGCCTACATGGATGACATTCTGGTGTTAGCCCCCAATCAAGCATCTCATTAGATTCATATATGGCAAGTGGTGGAGCTTTTTAGAGCAGCAAAATTGACGCTGAAGATTATCAATTGAGAGTTTTTTAAATCCCAAGTCACCTTTTTGGGCAACGTCATTTTTTATAAATGACACATTATCACTTCAGACAAGAATAATGCTATTTAGAATTGGCTCACGCCCACATTAGTTAGAGAATCGAGGTGCTTTTTGTATACTTTCACTTTCCCTAAGAAATTCAGGTCGAATTTTAAAAATAGAGCACCCTTGTATAAAATTCAGCGAAGCAAGAAAGCTTCAGTGATCCTCTTCATTAAAAGATACCTTCCAGTCTGTGAAATGCATTTTGCTCTCCCTGTCAGTTTTCACCTCATGAATCCCAGTATAGAGTTTATAGTATCTAACAATGCCTCCAGCTTTTCTTTTTCTGTAGCTCTGGTACAGATGAGCAAAGATGGAGTTAACCTCGTGTAGGGTATTTTTCCTAAATGTCTTACCTGATTTAAATATACGCTGTTTATGACAAGAAACTTTTGGTGGTAGTGGAAGCACTAAACTATTGGTGCCATCGTCTTTATGGGTCTCTCTGGCCATTATGCATTTGTACTGACCATCTTTTATGTTGTACTACTGATCTCCTCATGTCATGACACCAAAGCAAACCTGTTTGTATATTACCTTTGCACATTTTGTTTTTCATGAACGCGCAAAAAGCATAATATGTTATCTGAAGATCTGAGTCATAACCATGCTTTATCTCCTGACCCCAAGGTAGTAGTATTTTATAACCCTCGGCTAGTAATTCCCTTAGGGAATATTGTATATAAACAACCCTCCCCACCTGCATGCATTATAGTGTTTGCATCTCTGAAGAGTCTAGAGGAGTACGGTATTTTTATAAAAGCCATTTTTCTTTGTTCTTATCATCTGCTAATACTTTGATTTTTGCAAATGCACTTTAAATCTGGAGAACATAACAAAGGGGTACCATGTAAAGGACGATATGATATGGTTCCAAGGATGCTTGTGAGTTCCTAAAGGACTCTTTTCTTATACTTAATAAAGGAACATCACGATGGGATAACTGTAGGGCACCCTGGGATAGTGAAGAGCAGGAGCTTATCCACTGTTCATATAATTAGAAGGAAATTTCTGCTCAGAAGGAAAGGTATACCCCCGGAGTTCCTTGTTTGCAACAGGATAATACCAAGTTTTTAGCCTCTAAAGGGGTCGTTGGTACCAGCCCAGAAAGCAGAGGGACCTTATACTTCCTTCTTAAGTGATTTTGTTGTGATTCTACCCCTCTTTTATGGGTATGATGCAATCATGGTAGTGGTGGACCAATTTGCCAAGTTCGCCTATTTTATTCCATGTCATAACACCATAACAGCGGCTCATATGGCCAAGCTGTTTTTTCTCACATTTTTTCCACCTATGGGGTGCCCCAGAAAATAATTAGTGAACGCGGCCACAGTTCACATCTTTATTTTGGGATGAGTTATGTAAGGTTCTTCAAGTTTACCTCATGCCATTTCACTAACTTCCACCCTCAACCTGATGAGCAGATTGAGTGAGTAAACCAATGCTAAGAACAATTTCTGCGCTGTTACATGGCAGCCGACCACTCTGACTGGGCCTCAAATCTCCCTTTGGCACAGTTTAAATAACACCGCCCTTCATTCCTCAATTAATTGTTCTTTATCTTTCGCCAATTATTGTTATAATCATTCCTCTAACATGGTACCCAGCTGTGGGCCCAAGGTGGAAGCCGTGGTAGACTTTGCCAAGTTCATCAAGAAAATACACAAGGTAAAAACACCAAGTTGGATGTGGATATGAAGACCTATTAGGAGAATGCAGGGGAAGATAAGGGTAGGCCCAGAGTATAAGGAGGTGGATCTGGTGATGTTGGATTCCAGAGATATTCCTATCGATAAGATGTACAATAAGCAGGGAATGAAGAGTTTGGCCCTGCCATATTGTCAGGAAGGTGTGCCATGCCTCATACCAATTAGAGCTTCTAGAACAATTACAAATTTTTTCAATTTTTTTATAAGAGTAGGTTGGCTAGTTTGAAGGGTCTCCTCCAGAGACACCAGAGTCATACCTTGTGGATGTAAAACCAGAGTTGGTGGTGGAGAGATTGTGGCTTCTCATGAAGAGGAGGCTCAATTACCTGGTATATTAGAAGGGGTTTGATGCCGCAGCAATAGCTGGGTTCCAACTTATAATTACGCTCACGCTCATAACTAATTATCACTATCCTCAAGCATTTCTCAGACGCTGTGGGTCCCTAGTCCAACACCATAATTGCAGTCATGAAGCTACCCCCCTCTCACAAAATCTTCTTTCTGGCTGAAGCCCCTAGTGGAGGAAAGGCGCCTCAAAAAAATCAGAGGGTTATAACTTGGTTGAAAGACATAATTTTGGTAGTGTATCACAAGGATAAGGAGGAGAAGGGCTAGGCCAGAAAAGTGAAGTTTGCAGCCCTCCCTGGCATTAAATACAACATGATAAACGCTGGGTTAAGGCCATGCAGAAAATGGTTACTCTCCAGGAATTGTGTGATGGTGTCCCAGACATTACTATGACAGGGTTAGAGATTTCCTGTTATATTGTAAATGATGATGACTCATTACATTTAATTTCTGAATGCAGAATGAACTTGTTTACAAAATTTAATATTACAAATACCAGCAGTGATCAGTTGGTATCAAAGTCTTGAATTAGTGCATACTCTTTTATTTAACCAAGGTAAAAAATTATTTGAGGTGGGTCGACCTTTGGACAAATATACCACACCAAGAATTTTTCTAGCCAGTACAGGTTTCAAACTCAAAACCTGCACTGGGTTGGAAGCAGTTTTACCTGCTTGGATAACCACCCTTGAATTAGTGCATACTCAAGATATAAACCTACCATTAGTGATAGACTCTTTCTATTGGCCAGAGTTGTTTTAATCCCAACAAATTGATCAAGACACAAGTTCCTAATTTTTCTTAAATTATTTTCGCTAACCAGTCCCTATGTTGGTCAACTTACTTATAATAAAAAACTTTTTTATATCGAGATCTGCCTGCCTTAAGTTACCTTTTGCTGACCTCATGTTATATATTTTATGGCGGTATGCTGGGGTTATTTTATAAGCTCTGAAGGTTAAAAAAATGTCCTGGGTGCATACACGTTGCATTTTTAATAGTCTTTTCTTGTATATTTAAAGTCACTCTACTCATACTAGCCTTTTTGTGTATTTGTGGCTGAGGCTCTGAATTCTCCTAGTATTCATGTGATCCATATGGCTTTTGCAGCTGCAGGTGTATATTAAAAGAATTAAAAGATGGGGTTTTCATTATATTTTCTCATTTTAATAATACTTGCATTCTAAATCTTTGTCTAAATGGGAAACTCTACTTGGATGAGTTTTGTTAATTCTTCTGTTTTTGGCATTTGAACCCACGTACATAAAAAGTGGTCCATCTAAATCATCATCTGAAATTCATATGCATTATCATTTGGACAAGTATTTTATTTGCGTTTTTACTTGTTTCAACCCATAATCTGAAGGCAGGCCTTCGAAGTTCACCAGATAAGTCAGCATAGCTAAGGATCATAATAATAATACCGTATAAATTGTTATAAGGGGGGAGGATACCCCAGTGGTAGAGCATGTACCCTCTACCACTGCCTCCCTTAGTTCAATCCCAGTAATGAAATTTGGATAGGAGTTGATTATTTGGCAATCAAAGCTGCTCATCTCTTGCCAACCCTCTACTCCGCCACCAAATCCATGGGGCAATGGAACCCCTAGTTGAGGGTATTCTATTCCCAATTTCCCTCATGATTTTGAGTGGATGCAAAGTATGAGATTGAGGAGTTCACTTTTGGTGCAAGCTGCAATCTCATTGATGCAGCAAAGACCTCTCTTTTTGACCCTAACTATCCTGAAACCCACTGGCGCATCTAGTCATTTACTTGTATGCCTGCTCTCATGACTTTTGCTGAGCATCACCTTGTTTAATACGTTGAGGTTATGGACACCGCCAGCCTCATTACTAGAAAACCCAAAAATATCTCCTTATGCCACATGTCGCTGATGCTCCCACCCCAATGCTGTCCACTATGGTCCACCAGTTAAAACGGGAGACAGACAAAAGTTTCCCCAAAGCTTCTACCCTTCTAATATGGCTTCCTAAGCTAATAGCTGAGGTGACATATAAGGAATTTTTTATTTCTAATAATCCCTTTGTTTGGCCCATTTGCAAATAAAGATGTGTAGCGGCTCCCCCTTTTGGGTTAAGCACCACTAGTGCTATAAAAAGATAGTGGATAATTATGACTGTGTTGGTTTTGCGCACTAATGCCCCAAACCAAGATAGCAAATAGCAAAGGCGGTCCATGGAGTTCCTGGCCTATCAAACGCCGCACATGGAGTTTTTCCATATTATTATCCTCCTTTACCATTTTCTTATTTTACCACTAGTGGTGCCCAACCCAAAAGGGGAGCTGCCATGCATCTTTATTTGCAATTGAGCCAAACAAAGGGATTATCTTAAATGAAAAATAATTTCCAATATAGCCCCTAAATTATCAGCCTAGGAAGCCATATCAGATGGCGAGGAAGCTATGAAGAAACCTTTGTTGGCGCCCGCTTTAGCTGGTGGACCATGGCGGACAGCATTGGGGTGGGAGCATCAGTGACATGGGGCATAAGGAGGTATAGTTGTGGGTTTTCTTCATTAATGAGGCAGGTGTGTCCATCGCCTCAATGTATTGAGCTAGTTGATGCTCAGCAAAAGTGATGAGAGCTGGCACACAAGTGAAAGACTTGATGCGCTGGCAGGCTTTGGTATAATTGGAGTCAAACTGAGAAGGTTTTGTTGCAGTGATGCAAGTGCAGCTTTTAACAAAAGCGAGCTCCTCAATTTCATATTTTGCATCTTTATCATAATTTGAGGGAAAGTTTGGGATAGGAATACCTTCAACTAGGGGTTCCATCACCACATGGAGAGGCTGGCAGAGGAGGGTGTTGGCAGGGGAAGCTGAAGCTTCCACCACCATTTTATTTATATTTAAAATTTAGGAAGCCATTTTTAGAGATAAAACGGTGGGGCACAAATTGGGAGGATTAATAAAAAAACTCCTTTAATGCAAAATCCGGCTTGACATAGAATGGCCAGTTGCTTCTATTGATTCACTCAAAACACTCAAATGGATAAGCTCATCCAGCGCTGGCCCAGCTGCACTCCTTTCCCATTTTTTTCACTTCCCTTCATAGGTGCGGTATTGTCTCCAGGTTGGCCCACCTTATATAGAATATAATATTATAAATTGTTATAGGCTAAGAGTCAAAAATAATCTTTATATTAAAAAAACTAGTACTAACTATGTTACTATATAAGTCAAAGAAGAAAGGGAAATATGTAGATCAGAAATGGATAGATAAGTAAAGTTTCCACCTTAGAGTTAAATGTAGTGAAAATCATAAAACTCATATGATAGTAGGGGATAATTAATGCCTATCCTTTTATTAATATAAAGAATATTTTTCCAAGTAGATATAAGGGTATAATAGGTAAAATAAAGCTAAGGATATGGCGAGGCAAAGCAAAATAAAACTTTGTTTTCTGGTGGCTAGTGGAGCAATTCTGATGATTCCCTTGAATTTGTTTAATAAAGCAACTTGGCATTATAAATACTTAATGCTTTCTAAATTAATATTCAAATAATTTTAGCCTTAATCCCATTAAAGCATTTACTGATAAATAGTAGGAAAAATTTAAGACAAGTTTACCTAAATAAACATTTAAATTAAAAGCCTAAGTTCAAGGCTTAACGCCTACTAGGGAAAATCCCAACCCTTCCTCCTCCAAGCCTTGACTGGGGGTGACAACTGTAGTATATAGGTTGGACAAATGTTACATATGTAATTTCATTTGCCTTATAAAGCTTGATCTTGAAGAGGCGAAGATTTAAATGTTTGGTTAGTTTACCCAGCTTAGGAATGGCAATTTTAGTCTTGGCGTTAAGATGGAAGTGCTAGTTAGGAGGAGATAACGCATTTGGTTTAGGCATAATTCCAGAGTAGAGTTTAGCGTCACAAATTTTCAAAAAGGCATATGTTCTTATCACTACAGTTGATGGAATCAACCTGAGGGTCAAGGTAGAAGGAGGGCAGAGGGGCTTACGCGGCCTTCTGACATTTTCAGAGGATAGGAGCAACAACCTAATATAAGGTGGCAAATGCAAAACTTACAACAAAGCTGAATAAAGCACTCTTATGGATATCTTTGACTGACCCTGTGGTTGAGCCCAAAAAATGCTCCAGCGATGGAAGAAGCGATCTTTCACAAGGCGAAACCTTAACGTCCTCCTTGAGAACTTTAAGAATGTGTTCAAAGGGTAAGGGATTTCAAAAAATATTTATAAGACCATTAAGTGGGAGTAAAGATTGAATGAAAATTCGCCATGGCAACTAGTAAAGGTGAACTTTGATCAGATGACATTGGTTGACAGGTTAGTTATGATTATTGCTATAGCCAAAGGAAAGCATTTGGGTTACTTTGCCTAGTCAATGTGATAGCATAGGCGAGAAACCTTGCTTTTGGCCTTTTATGAATTCAAGACAGCGGCAAGGCAGTTTGTAAATGGTACTAATGCAAGTGTTAAGATTTAGGGGCTTCGCTGTTCATTCACAAATAATAACCCATAATGGATAACTACTGTTAAATTCTGGGGCTTGGATGGTTGCTAGCTTCTGGCCCTAGATTTCAACTGCACAGATTTGTGGATTCTTGCGTTTTTTGTTTGATTGAAATAGATAAACTGGGGCGATAATAGTATGAAGACTATTATTAAAGTTGATTGTTCAAAAGCCACGTTGAGTTTGCTGTCCAACGCTAGACAGGTGCTTCTTCTTCTTGAAGATAATTTAATACTGGAAAGAACAATTTCCCTATTCCCTTCTTGAAGAGCCAAGCAGAGACTTTGATAACAACTTAAGAATATCTGATCCTTACACTCTTCTCTTAAGAGTAATGTTAAACAACTAAGATTAAAACATCTAAGTTATCAGTTTTTCATCTACTTTTATTATTGAGATTTAAGGGGTTTTTATAGTTAGAATCAGCACACAACTTTTCAGCTATACGCTGGGAATTATTTCTGCTCCTATGCTAGTTTAACCCTCAAGTTAGGCACAGAATCTTTTCAGGTACCGTTGCCTTGAGTTTCTTAGCTAGCATAATCCTTGGGTGTTCTGTGACCAAACAATTGGTATTAGGGACTTGAAACCAAATAGTTTGGCTTATGAAGATCCTACTCTCTACCTCCAGCGTTCAAACACTTAGGTAGCTTCTGACAACTCCCCATTCGTTCCACTCTGAACAATTACCTATAATTCAATTATTGGGTGTTGCTCCCATATTGAATTATTGCTTGATTTCGTTGGGGATGATTCCTGACAAAAATCTCATTTGTTGGCGACCTCAAATATCATTAGGGATGATTCCCAACAATGATCCCATCACTTAGCCGCTGTTGCCAATCCTATTGAATTATGACTTAATTGTCAAATATATTAACTGGTTAAAAGGTTGGATTATATGGTCATCTGAAATTCCAACAACTACACAGGCAAGATTTGTGTACTCCTCGCATTGTCTGATGATTTAAGATATATGAATGATAAGAGTATGAAGACTATTATCTATAGTTGAATAGATAACCAGTATTGTTCCAATGCTTAAGCTGTATTTCTCCTCAAAATAATCCTGATGTTGTTAGTAGGGATTTATATCCTTACCCGCCTAACTTGATCCACGCTCAAATCTTAATTTACAGCCTTTCCTTTAGTGAAATGCAGTTGGCAGCAATTCCCATCTCAGCTCAGCTTCTCTTCTAAGGATCCTTAATCCTTACTCTTTGTTTTTAAAGTTTTCCAAATTAAAGTAAACAAGCAAATATTTCCTGAAAATGAATAGAACTAACTTCAATAATGAATTCTGCTAAATTCTTTTGAATTGTGAATTATCAGGGAAATTTATAGAGATAATTTGGCGCCTAACCCTCAGTTGGCGCCTCAGCCATAAAATGGCAGCTGTTGCCATTAATTTCCCTTTGTTGTCTCATCACTAATGGCCTTCCCCATTATGTTTAGGATTCTTTCATTGGACATTCTTGATACCTAAAGTGGATTGAGTCATAAAACGTGTCCCAAATATTTTCTACTTGATTCCATTGAACCAATCATATTTGGTGAGCGACCTGCTTAGGTAATGGGCCTTGTTACCCATTATGGCAGGTTGCAAACCAACTGATCACTTTGCTAGTTGCAGGTGGCATCAATCGCCTCACAACTTGCTCCTTAAATTCCCAATTGGTCAGTGATGAAACCTGACCAATTCCAATTGATACAACTGATAGTTTATTTTTAATCAACTATCTTATGCCCCATTTCATTGGCAACTCTGTCTGACAAGGTCTTAAGCATTCACCTGAACTGAACCTCAATTGATCTGAACCAGGTAAATTACCTAAAATTCCCTAACATTTTTAGCCTTAAATCAGGGTCAACTGATATTTAATTCATTTGCTATAGGAAATTATCCCCTAGCAATCCATGGTAACCTAGAAGGCTAGAAATGTGGTTTAAAATTACAACCCATCCCACCTCTTGACTAGATTTCCAACAAGAATAGGATTGGGATAGGAGAATAAAGTCTTGAACACCAGGTCATATATTTCTTGGGTTCTATTGGAGCACAGTCAATCTGCACTCAATGCTGCTCAGGAAAACTTTTGGCATGTGGTTTACTTCCTCTTCCTCCTCTCTACTGCCTACTCAGAGCGTGGTCCCCATGGCCTTCTGTTTTGCTAGGCTGATTGATTTACCCATGATGATACTGATCCAGGATCCAATGTTCCCCATCATAGCATATGACCCGTTGTCATATTCAGGATTCATGGTCCAATAATCTCGATTTCCTGATCTTCCTCCTTATTTTTGACAGCAGATTTTTGCCATCAGTGTATTTTGTGGAACAATTAAGAATGCTCATTTATATTTGCTCTTATTATTTTCTTGTAATATCAACTTGGCTCATATCATTCTTAATTCTTCTCTGGAAAGCTTTTCTCATTAATTTTGAGATTAATATCTTTGAAATTAGAGCTTAATTAATTTTAGAATCTCATGATGTCAACTATTATAATAATCTGATATCCACCCTCTCCTGCAGCTCATATGTCAAATTCAGAATTTAAGTACCAACAACTGCTTTACAGCATGTCTAATAAGGATGTTTGGCTCTTCCAACTGATAAGTCAATCTAAATGATGGAACCTCTTCTATGGTCCCTGAGTAATAATACTCCCAGTCCCTTACCCATAGCCAGTCCTTCTATGGAACTACTGGAAATGGTATTTAACCCTGACGAAACTAGGTTAGCAATTGTCTTGAATGACTCACAACCAATCCTCCCTCTGTTGTCAATTCCTGAATTAGATTTTGAACCCTCCCTGGATTTGGCTTCATTTGCAGATACTCCTACAATCATCATCAAACCTGAAGCAATGTTCTCCAATCTTGATTGATCACTCCTCTCTGGATAGGACTTTCTCCAGAGTTCCTTTTCTGACTCAGCCAGTTTTACAAACCAAATGTTCTGTCAACTAAACTTGCCATCAGAAACTGCAAACATTTCGAACTCCCTTATGAAGAATTGAGGACCCAAATAACTGAGGCTCTAACCAAGGCTATGAACCCCTCCAATCTCAAAAACAGCATAGATCGAGACGTTGCATCCTATGCTCTTTGCTTTGCCAGCCAAGTTCTTTGAAGTTGGGCCACAAAGCTTCCATACTCTCCCAGCTTCCATAACTCTTTCTGCTATTGCTTCCAAAAAATTTGTCTCATCATCTGTATGATGCCATCTGCTCCCTGCACAACTAACTCATTTCTGGCTCATCCCATCAGTACCTTCCCTAATGGTTTTGATTGGGGCATGATTTGGCAACTTCGCCTAGTATCCCTTGCTTGATGCTGGCTCATATGGTTAATGTTCTTGATAAAGCCTGACGGCAATTGCTCAAGACCAATCTTCCAGCTCTGGTGCTATATTACTGTGATTACCCATAGCTATTTGCTGCCTGCCTCTTCTTGTTCTGTTTCTTCTCTCCCCAATCTGAGGTATCACATTTGGCAAGTACTGAAACTTCCATCTCTCTACCCTAGTTGCATTCTCACAAGGATCAGCCTCCACATTAACAGACTTGATTCTAGTAGGTCTATCCTTTGCTAGCATCTGATCTCACATATATTTTGACTGTTTATTCACTCCTACTACGATACATCCTCCCTCAAGAGATGACATAGGCGGAATCATCCCAAGTTGAGGATAGCCAATAAAAATTTATACAAATAATTTTTCTGTGCGTTTGTTTAATATATATTTTTCCTGCTATAACTATATCAATCTTTTATTTTTTTCTCCTTCTTATATGGGAAATAACCTTCACTAAGCTCAGCGGTCCTTCTTCTATACATATTCCCCCAAACTGGTTCTGAGGTATAACTGACCTACCAGTTCTCTATGGTTCAGAGGTCCTATTTTTAAACCTTAACCATCTATTTTGGATTAGCGGTCCTTTTTTGGACCTAGCCAAATCATCAGGACAAAACCACCTCAATAATTCAGTGGTCCTTTAGGAACACTCTTTTTATTATTTTTTTCATCAATCCATTGCTTAAATATTTAGCATGGACTCAATTCATAATCCTTCCATCCAAGAGATTTTTGATGTAATAGGCATCCATCGCCAACTTGGTGATAATCTTAAACAGACCTATCCACAATGCATCTAGCTTTTTTCGACTCCAAAACCCATGCATATTGCAATAGGCTACTTTTTTGTCTATTTGGTATTCCAATAAGGCCAGTCAGTTATTATCATTGGTCATTTTTGCTTTGGTCATTTTCTTCAATGTTGTATTGATGCTTGAAAATTCATCTCAATCAGTATATTAAGCAATCAGATCAGGTACTGCCTGGCACTCATCTCCAAGGTTGGTTCAACCACAATTTATAAAATTGGTGGTAACTTGGCCTTCCTTCCATATAGCAACTCAAACGGCGTTTTTCCCATTGCCATATGATGACTTATGTTATATATGAACATCACCAAACTAAGGTATGTTCCCTACGTGGAAGTTCTCCTTGTAACCAGCTTCCTCAGCGTCATGGCCAGCGTTCCGTTGACCTGTTCTACCAGTCCGTTTGTCTTTGGCTGGTAAGATACTGACATGACTCCTCAGATACCCATTATTTCATTCAATCTTGGGATCATATGGGATGTGAAATTTGTTCCATTGTCATTTAACAAGACCTGCGGGCATCCATGTCTATATACTACTTGAACCAAGATAAACCTTGCAGTGCTTGTAGTGTCTATTTTCACCACGGCCCTCATCTTGAACCATCTCATCATATGGTTGATCGCAACTATAATGTATTTGATTCCCCCAGTACTCATGGTTAATGGTCTCATCCTGTTGATGGACACTGTATGCCAGGAAAATCCATGGCGTACAAGTCAGTATCCAGTCATGTTTTGTGAGGCTTATGCAACTGGCACTCCACACAACATGCCAGATAATACACTACATTGTAGTTGATGGACTTCCAGTAATAATACTGGCGAATGTGATCAGTCATCTTTCATAGACCTCCATGCCTGACAACCTCATGTATGGCTTGAACAACAGCTGCTTGTTCTAACGGCTTTTAAAATAAGTGATTATTTTTCATTGATTGTCTTAAAACTTGTCTATCCATGTTCTCAGTGTTTTCCATCACTTTTCAAAGCACACCTTGGATTTCTCGGGGCTCATTCAAAATTTCTCCTTTATACATTCTCTGGAATAGCTCATCCGCTTGCTGTTATACCACTTGGACCATTGGTAACCTTGATAAGCTAACCACATTCTGATGAGAAGCTCCAGCTCAGTGTATTATCTCACAAATTGTAAGCCTGTATCTTCAATGCCCTTTTGGGCCAGTCATCCTTCTGGTTCTTTTAAATTGTGTAGCCAACGCAAAGAGGAGTGGTCTATCACCACTTTGAAGTGCGTTCCATTAATATACACCCAATATTGTTTACATGCATAAGTTACTGCAAGGCATTCACTCTCAGTCATGGTGTAATTTCTCTCAGCTGCTGAGAGTATCCAGCTCACATATGCTACTGGATGCTTATCCCCAAGTTCATCCACTTGGCTCAGGATGGCGCTGATCAATTTTAACGAAGCAATGGTCTGTATTATAAATTCTCAAATGAAATTTGGATATTTTAATATCAGAGAATCTATCAAATACTGGCTAACTCATCAAAAGAACTCTGGGCCTCTTCATTCCAAGAAAATCCTTTTTCTGAATCCTTCAGCAAATGATTGATGGGCTTAGAAATTCTTGTAAAACCCTGTATGAATCTTTGATAGTATTCAAACGTTTATAAGAAACACTTGGGTATCTTGGACACTTTTTGGCAAATCCATTCACTCTATAGCCTCAAATTTCTGAGATTGCGGCTGAAGTCCAATAGAGTTTATAAAAAATCCCAGATATAATAGTTGCACTTTTCTTTCTCGTTGCAAACACTTTTGCAACCCATTCAATTCAAGACTAAATCTAGTTTGATAATCTCATAGAGGGGATTAGTCTGCGCCCATGTCTGGGAGCAGTTGGGCAAGCAAGGCAAGAGGAGCAGGCGGAAGGCCCGCGGCCTCTAACGTTCGAAAACGCCCCGGAGAATCTGGCAGAATAGAAAAAAATCTAAAAAAACCGGCGGTCACAATTTCCCCAGAGATACTCGCGTGGCAAGCATGATGCAACCAGTACATCAATACGCCACATTCCCAGCCACTTTCATCGGTGGAATTTGGAGTCCGTGTGTATCTGGACATCCAAAAAATAGCCCTATGGGAAAAATTTTGTGAAGATGTACACAAAATTTTCCTGACCGCGGTGTACGTTGCACCTCACTCCATGTTGCGCGGTTGGCTGGACCTAGGTTTTAAAAGCAAAATAGCAGCAGACGAGGCTGCAGCGGTGCGCGTAGTGGTTGACCTCCCTGAAGGGCAATGGGTCATTGAAACTAAACGCACCAGATGGACAAAATCAAACCAAATTTTCCTCACGTTTGACTTTTTGCCTACTACGGTAAAACGTGACATTTTGGAGCAACACCTGAAAGATGGTCTCGCCATATATGGTGAAATACAATCTTTTTAAATGCAACGTTTCACGCTGATGCCACACCTGTGCACCGGCAAAGCCATCGCAGTTCTGACCCCAACTGAGGAGATCGTGAAGGACCTAACCCAAATCCCGCACTCCACCTTTATTGATATTGCAGGGCACACCACCCACCCATTCCAGGTAACCGTGGACAGCGCGCCCCCCATTTGCACCCACTGTGACACGTTTGGCCATAAGGCACATGCGTGCCCCATTAAAGAGGGCGTTACATTCCAAGAGCACCCCTCGGCGGCCATGGCCAGCGGAGAGGCGCACTACGAACCAACCACAAGCACCAAAGAGGCTTTCCCGTGGGGAGCACAAGGCTGCTACCTATTGGTAAAGCCCATCTCCCCGCAGGAGCGGAAGAAGGCCAAGCAGGCCCATAGGACTGCAGCCAAGGAAGCGGCCAAGGTCACCACCACCATCCCACACTCACAATGCCAGGAGGACATGGAGACCTTTGTGGCGGAAGCAACTTGGGAATCCATCACCCAATCAGATTGGGAGGCCCAAGCCAAACGGGCCACTCAATCTGAGGATCTGATGGGAGATTTGATCTCACCCAATCGCTGCACCCAAGCCCCAGTTGAAACTGACTTGGGACCTATCCCAACCGAAAAAAAATTTTTTGCCCCACTCGACAGTGCACTGAACTTATCCGCACCGCAAAAAATTCGTCTGACGTCGGGAAAACAAAAAGCAAAGGCCAAAGCCAATGTGACTCTTTCCGCAAAAATTAACAAAAACCCCAATAGCGTTGCTGCTAATACCTGCACTGCTGTGAAAGCCCGTGGGGACCTGGAAGAGGCTGGTGGGCCAGGGGGCCCACCCCCTCACACCTAAGGTGCAATGGGGGAAACCTTCACTCTAGGGATGCTGAATATCGCCAGACTCAAGGCCTCCCCGTCCTGAGCTAGGAAACTGAGTTTTTTACAAAATAATTTACCCGTGGATATCCTGGCCATCCAGGAAACCCACTGTCCACGAGGTTCCAAGGATGCTTGGAAAACAATGCTCCTACCATCCCTATCCTTTTGGTCAAAGCACTGTGGGGTGCTAATTCGGAAAAACAATTTTTTCAAATTTACATCTTCAGAAACATTCCTAAATGACTGAGTGCTCGTTGTCACCTTCTCATGGGCCGATGTTGCACACACAATTGTCAACATTTACGCCCCAAACGGTGCACAAGAGCGTCAGGAATTTTTCTCATCAGTCAAATCCCTCCCGCTACCCCCCAATTCTTTCCTAATCGGTGACATGAACTGTTGGCTAACCTCACCAATGGACCGGTGGCCGCCCTCACCCCATGCCCCACAGGGTCACGTAGAACTACGCGTTCTAAAAGCCACCCTTGGGTTGATGGATGCACTGCCACGACATGCCCCACTGCTCGAAAACATGATGCGTCCCCACATCCACAACGGCCAATTAAGGTCCATGACCCGCATTGACCTTATTCTAGCACTGGCGAAATTCCAACCCCACATCTCCCACTTCAAAACAATGAAAATGGAATTCTCCGACCACCGACTGGTCTCAATAACATACCACTTACACGTCACAGTTGCAAAGGCCCCACATTGGTGCAAAATCTGCCCCCCAGAGCTAGCGTCGCCAGGATTTTCCACATGGGTGGAAGAGGCAACTTTGGCAAAATCGTTTGTTGCACCATTTTGTGTGGACCCCATTTCCACATGGGCAACTTTCAAAAAAGACACCATCCGCCACTATCGCCATCTCTCATCCAGACGCTCATGAGCCACATCAGCGGTTATATTGCATGCACTGGCAGAATTGGCCCACTTGGAGTCCAACATTCCAGCCTCAGGATATAGCCCTGCATGGGGCCAGAAGTGGGCGGAGGCAGCAGCCCACCTCAACGCACTTGAAAGGCAACACAAACATCAGGTTTGTGTCCAATACAGGGCCACACGCATCACTAAAGGCAACAAGTGCACCGCATACTTCTTCAAAAAATTTTTTGCACCATGCCAGAGCGTGGCCTGCACACAGGTATGAAGATCGGATAATTCTATCGTGGACACACTGGCCAAAGTGGCAATTGAAACGCAAAGATATTACTCTGAGTTATACTGAGCTGAACCAATTCAGCCGGCCGAAATGGCGGAATTTCTCAACAGAGCTCATATCCGCACCATTTTCCAATACCCAGAAATAATGAATTTAATTACTCCAAATGAATTATGGACTACCATTCGTGGTGCGCCAAACCAAAAATGCCCAGGCCCAGAATGCATTCCATATGAGTTCTACAAAAAATATTTTAAATACATATCCCCAGTGCTGCTAGCCTCACTCAACCAAAGCCTGTTGGAAACGCGCCTCCTACCAGGAGGACATGAGGCTTTTACAGTCACACTCTTCAAGAAAGGGGATAGGCTAGACTTAGCCAACTGGCGCCCCATTTCTCTAGCAAACACAGACACCAAAATTTTAACAAAAATCATGGCTAACCATTTAGGGACTGTAGCATCTGCCACCATCTCCCCAGAACAATTCAGTTTCATCCCTAGAAGGTCGATTTGGGATAACGTGCACTCTGTGGCTAATGTGTGTCAGTCCACAGCCTCTGGGGCACTTGTATTCTTGGACCAACAAAAGGCCTATGATAGAGTAAACTGGGAATACCTTAGGGCCTGCCTCCAACAATATCGCCTACCTCCCCGCTTCATTAACTGGGTGATGCTGCTCACGGAATCTGCAACAATGGCTGTGCGCGGCCCAGGTTTCCTAACGGATGTAGTCCATCCTCAAAGGGGCCTGCGACAAGGGGACCCCCTGAGCCCACTCTTATACAACTTCAGCCTTGACCCACTACTGCGAAATGTGAATGCCCAACTCACTGGGGTCCATGTGCCAGGCCATACCCCAGTCAAGATGATGGCATTTGCAGATGATTGCGTGGTGGGAGTGTCTAATAATAAAGATGCACGCGCGCTTGAAGCCCTCATCCAGGAATATTCCCGGGTAAGCAACGCGGCACTAAACGCCTCCAAAAACTGAAATCATCCTCCTTGGTCAGTTCAGAACTGCTGGGCCCCAGCAAGTAGTTCCCAACCCAGCCCAGCTGCTCTCCCAAGTCCATGCCTTACTAACTCAAAACACACCGCTCCACTGGTGCTCCCCTTTGTGCCGCGACCTACCATAGGACCGGTACGCCATCTGGGCGTGTGGTTGAAGGCAGGAGGATACGCGTCAGCAGTAATGGAGGGCCATATAATAGACAACGTGACGAAGCGAATCGCCTCTCTCAGAGCCCACCCTACTACCCTCACTGGCAGGGTTGTTCTTGCCAACTCTATGCTTTTATCCAAAGTCTGGTTTAGAGCCCACGCCATCCCCTTCTCCCCAAGCTTCTTCAAATCCCTGTATGCTTTGCTACAAGGTTGGCTTTGGTCAGGCCGCCCTCCACCAGTACGGCTAGAGGTCATGTTTGGCCCTCATCATCATGGTGGCATGGGTTTACTTGACTTCAAAGCCCATGCCACCAAGATCCTAGGCACCTGGATTGCAGCCGTCACTACTCCTACACTCCCATCCCAACACTGGTCCCGCGCGGCCCACTCCAACTTCTCCCAAGCCTTGGGCCTCAACAATCCATCAAACCCCCACTCCCTGATGAAATACCTCGCATCACACACATCAGCCACAGCTCCTCACGGGACTAAAACCCACTACAAACGAATCCTACTCTCCATGCGAAGCGCAGAGTGGAGAATTCGTATTAGTGGACATACAACCCAAAGAGGCCGCCCCTCTCCTCAGTTCACACAAGAGGTACAGGGGCTACCCATCCATGATGGCGTGATCCCCACTCGACCCCAAGTCCTATCCAGGGTGGACTACCTGGACATGATGGACATCCCTTATTCCACTGAGACCCAAAAGACTATCTGGAAATACGCACACCATCCTCTGTTGCAGCCTCAAGTCCGTTCCCATGTGTGGCGCTGCCTGAGGCGGTGTATCGTACAGCTGAGCGTACTAATGCTTTACACTCATCCTGTGTCGTGTGTGGCCAGTATGGAACGCTTTTTCACCGCCTGGAGTAGTGCCCCACCTCTAAAGTAATATAGCGAAGTCCAACGTCTGCTAGGCCAGGATCAAACACATCCCTTCAGTCTGTCAAGAGATATGTTTGCTTCATCAATGGCCTCCCCCTCCCACCCTCCCTTTGTGCTCTGGTGGTTGCAATCGCCATGTGGACTATCCACACGATTGTCTTGGATGCCATCGCCGGATCCATCCCCACCCTCCCTGAAGCTGTCCACAGATTCCGGTCTCATTTGGTGGATCACTTTCAAGCGTGGATGTTTGGATATCTCCCACCACGTCGCCGGCAGCTGGTCTCCTCCTGGTTCCCAGTCTGGTTCATCATATCAGACCCCTTCCTCCACACGTGCTCAATAGTGGCTACGCCCCCTACACACGTTCCCTCCCCCTTCCCATAAGTGGCGTTCCCGCTGGCAACAAGAGATAGTATCGCTTCTCTGGGGTGCCTCACCTGGTACTGAGTTTTGTCTCGTCTGAGTCATATTCAGAAGTGTCCGTCCCATGGTCGGCCTTCCCCGCAATAAATTTAAAAAAAAATCCCAGATATACTTTTCTTTCTCATTGCAAACACTTTTGCAACCTATTCAATTCAAGACTGAATCTAGTTTGATAATCTCACAGAGGATATTAGTCTGCGCCCATGTCAGGGAGCAGTTGGGCAAGCAAGGTAAGAGGAGCAGGTGGAAGGCCCGCGGCCTCCAACGTTCAAAAACGCCCCGGAGAATCTGGCGGAATTGACAAAAATCTTAAAAAACTGGCGGTCACGATTTCCCCCGGAGATACTCACATTGCAAGCACGATGCAACCAGTACATCAACACGCCACACTCCCAACCACTTTTGTCAGTGGAATTCAGAGTCCGCGTGTATCTGGACATCTAAAAAATGGCCTTGTGGGAAAAATTTTATGAAGATGTACACAAAATTTTCCTGACCGCGGTGTACGTTGCACTTCACTCCATGTCACGCGGTTGGCTGGACCTAGGTTTCAAGAGCAAAAAAGCAGCAGATGAGGCTGCAGCAGTGTGCGTAGTGGTTGACCTCCCTGAAGGGCAATGGGTCATCAAAACCAAATGCACCAGATGGAAAAAATCAAACCAAATTTTCCTCACGTTTGACTTTTTGCCTACCACGGTATAATGTGACATTTTGGAACAACACCTGAAAGATGGTCTCGCCATATACGGCGAAATACAATCTTTCAAAATGCAACGCTTCACACTGATGCCACACCTGTGCACCGGCAAAGCCATCACAGTTCTGACTCCAACTGAGGAGATTGTGAAGGACCTAAATTCAGATCCTGCACTCCACTTTTATTGATATTGCAGGGCATACCACCCACCCATTCTGGGTGACCGTGGACAGCGCGCCCCCCATTTGCACCCACTGTGATGCATTCAGCCACAAGGCACATGCATGCCCCATCAAGGAGGGCATCACATTCCAAGAGCACCCCTTGGCAGCCATGGCCAACGGAGAGGCGCACTATGAACCAACCACAAGCACCAAGGAGGCTTTCCCGTGGGGAGCACAAGGCTGCTACCTATTGGTAAATCCTATCTCCCTGCAAGAACGGAAAAAGGCTAAGCAGGCCCATAGGGCCGCGGCCAAGGAAATGGCCAAGGCCACCACCGCTATCTCACACTCACAATGCCAGGAGGATATGGAAACCTTTGCGGCAGAAGCAACTCAGAAATCCATCAACCAATCAGATTGGGAAGCCCATGCTGAGTGGGGCACTCAATCTAAGGATCCAATGGGAGACTCAATCTCACCCAATCATTGCACCCAAGCTCTGGTCAAAACTGACTTGGGACCTATCCCAACTGAAAAAAATATTTTGACCCGCTCAACAGTGCACTGAACTCATCTGCACCGCAAAAAATTCGTCTGACGTCAGGAAAACAAAAAGTGAAGGCCAAAGCCAACGTGACTCTTTCTGCAAAAATCAACAAAAACTCCGATAGCATTGCTGCTAACACCCGCGCTGCTGTGAAAGCCTGTGGGGACCTAGAAGAGGCTGGTGGGCCCAGGAGCCCACCCCCTCGCACCTAAGGTGCGATGGGGGAAACCTTCACTTTAGGGATGTTGAATATTGCTGGACTCAAGGCCTCCCTGTCCTGGGCTAGGAAACTGAGTTTTATACAACACAATTTACCCGTGGATATCCTGGCCATCCAGGAATCCCACTGTCCATGAGGTTCCAAGGAAACTTGGAAAACAATGCTCCTCCCATCCCTATCCTTTTGGTCAAAGCACTGTGGGGTGCTAATTCAGAAAAATAATTTTTTCAAATTTGTATCCTCAGAAACATTCCTAAATGGCTGAGTGCTCATCGTCACCTTCTCGTGGGCTGACGTAGCACATGCAATCATCAACATCTATGCCTCAAATGGTGCACATGAGCGTCAGGAATTTTTCTCGTTGGTCAAATCCCTCCCGCTACCCCCTGATTCTTTCTTAGTCGGCAACATGAACTGTTGGCTAACCTCACCAACGGACTGGTGGCCTCCATCACCCCACACCCCACAGGGTCACGTTGAACTATGCGTTCTAAAGGCACCCTTGGGTTAATGGATGCGCTGCCGCAACATGCCCTGCTGCTTGAAAACATGATGCATCCCCACATCCACAACAGCCAATTAAGGTCCATGACCCGCATCAACCTTATTCTGATGCTGGTGAAATTCCAACCCCACATCTCCCACTTCAAAAAAATGAAAATGGAATTATCCGACCACTGACTGGTCTCAATAACATACCACCTACCTGTCACAGTTGCTAAGGCCCCACATTGGTGCAAAATCCGCCCCCCCCAAGCTCGCATCGCCAGTATTTTCCACGTGGGTGGAAGAGGCAACTTTGGCAAAAAAGTTTGTTGCACCATTTTGCGCGGACCCCATTTCCACATGGGCAACTTTCATAGAGGACACCATCCGCCACTCTCGCCATCTCTCCTCCAGATGCTCACGAGCCACATCGGTGGTTACCTTGCACGCTCTGGCAGAACTTGCACACTTGGAGTCCAACATTCCAGCTACAGGATACAGCCCTGCATGGGGCCAGAAGTGGGTGGAGGCAGCCACCCACCTCAACGCACTCGAAAGGCAGCACAAACATTGGGTTTGTGTTCAATACAGGGCCACATGCATCACAAAAGGTGACAAGTGCACCGCATATTTCTTTAAAAAAAATTTTGCACCACGCCAGAGTGTGGCCTGCACACAGGTGCGAAGATCAAATAATTCTATTGCGGATACACTGGCCAAAGTGGCAATCAAAATGCAAAAATATTACTCCGAGTTGTACCAAGCTGAACCAATTCAGCTGGCCAAAATGGCGGAATTTCTTGACTGAGCTCATATCTGCACCATTTTCCGATACCAAGAAATAATGAATTTAATTACTCCTAATGAATTATGGACAGCCATTTGCAGTGTGCCAAACCGAAAATGCCCAGGCCCAGATGGCATTCCATATGAGTTCTACAAAAAATATTTCAAATATATATCCCCACTTCTGCTTGCCTCACTTAACCAAAGCCTGTTGGAAACGCGCCTCCTACCAGGAGGACATGAGGCCTTTACTGTCACACTCTTCAAGAAAGGGGATAAGCTTGACTTAGCCAACTGGCGCCCCATCTCTCTAACAAACACAGACACCAAAATTTTAACAAAAATCATGGCTAACCGTTTAGGGACTGTAGCATCTGCCACCATCTCCCCAGAACAATTCGGTTTCATCCCCAGAAGGTTGATTTGGGATAACATGCACTCTGTGGCTAATGTATATCAGTCCACAGCCTCTGGGGCACTTGTATTCTTGGACCAACAAAAGGCCTATGATAGAGTAAACTGGGAATACCTAAGGGCCTGCCTCCATCAATTCCGCCTACCCCCTCGCTTCATCAACTGGGTGATGCTGCTCACTGAATCTGCAACAATGGCAGTGCGTGGCCCTGGCTTCCTGAAGGAAGTAGTCCGCCCTCAAAGGGGCTTGCGACAAGGGGACCCCCTCAGCCCACTCCTATACAACTTCAGCCTTGACCCACTACTGCGTAATGTGAATGCCCAACTCACTGGGGTCCATGTGCCAGGCCAAGCCCCAGTCAAGATAATGGTGTTCGCAGATTATTGTGTGGTTGGGGTGTCTAATAATCAAGATGCATGCACGCTTGAAGCTCTCATCCAGGAGTATTCTTGGGTAAGCAACGTGGCACTGAACGCCTCCAAAACCAAAATCATCCTCCTTGGTCAGTTTCAGAACTGCAGGGCCCCAGCAATTAATTCCCAACCTGGCCCATCTGCCCGCCCACGTCCACGCCTTACTAACTCAACACACACCGCTCCACTGGTGCTCCCCTTCATGCCACGTCCTACCATAGGACCAGTACGCCATCTGGGCGTGTGGTTGGAGGCAGGTGGATACGCATCAGCAGTAATGGAGTGCCATATACTGGACAACGTGACGAAGCGCATCGCCTCCCTCAGAGCCCACCCTACTTCCCTTACTGGCAGGGTTGTTTTAGCCAACTCTATGCTCCTCTCCAAAGTCTGGTTCGGAGCCCACGCCATCCCCTTCTCCCCAAGCTTCTTCAAATCCTTGTATGCCTTGCTGCAAGGATGGCTTTGGTCAGGCCGCTCTCCACCAGTGCGGCTAGAGGTCATGTTTGGCCCACATCATCATGGTGGCATGGGCCTGCTTGACTTCAAAGACCATGCAGTCAAGATCCTGGGCACCTGGATTGCGGCCGTCACCGCTCCTACACTCCCATCCCAACACTGGTCCCATGCAGCCCGCTCCAACTTCTCCCAAGCCTAGGGCCTCAACAATCCATCAAACCCCCACTCCCTGATGAAGTACCTCGCATCACACACATCAGCCACAGGTCCTCACGGGACTAAAACCCACTACAAACGAATCCTACTCTCCATGCGGAGCGCAGAGTGGAGAATTTGTATTAGCGGACATACAACCCAAAGAGGCCGCCCCTCTCCTCAGTTCACACAAGAGGTACAGGGGCTACCCATCCATGATGGCGTGATCCCCATTCGTCCCCATGTCCTATCCAGGGTGGACTACCTGGACATGATGGACATCCCTTATTCCATTGAGACCCAAAAAAACAATCTGGAAATATGTACATCACCCTCTGTTGCAGCCTCAAGTCCGCTCCCATGTGTGGCGCTGCCTGAGTCGGGTGTATCATACAGCTGAGCGCTCTAACGCTTTACACTCATCCTGTGTCATGTGCGGCCAGTATGGAACGCTGTTCCACCGCCTGGAGAAGTGCCCCACTTTAAAGTGATATGGCGCGAAGTTCAACGTCTGCTGGGCCAGGATCAAACACATCCCTTCAGTCTGTCAAGAGATATGTTTGCTCTATCAATGGCCTCCTCCCTTCCACCCTCCTTCCGTGCTCTGGTGGTTGCAATCGCCATGTGGACCATCCACACGATTGTCTTAGATGCCATTGCAGGCTCCACCCCCACCCTCCCAGAAACTGTCCACAGATTCCGGTCTCATTTGGTGGACCACTTTCAAGCGTGGATGTTTGGACACCTCCCACCACATCGCTGACAGCTGGTCTCCTCCTGGTTCCCAGTCTGGTTCATCAATCAGACCTCTTCCTCCACACGTGCTCAACATTGGCTACGGCCCCTTCAAACGTTCCCTCCCCTCCCCATAAGTGGCGTTCCCGCTGGCAACAAGAGATAGCATCGCTTCTCTGGGGTGCCTCCCCCCAGTACTAAGTTTATCTGTCCTGAGTCTATTCGGAAGTGTCCATCCCATGGTCAGCCTTCCCCACAATAAATTTAAAGTTTAAAATTTAAACAAATCCCAGATATTCCAACTTTTTTTGAAGAAGTGCACTTTATCAGCCTAATCTTAAGATTACAATGGATTTCCTCTTGAAGACTTCTTCTAAAGTGGTGTAAATGGTCAGTAAATGTCCTACTAAACACATTTATATCTTCCAAGTACACCAGGACTCATGACAACTTCAGGTCATTCAAAATGGCGTCCATGGCACTATGGAACGTCGTAGGCGCATTACATAGACCTTGGGGCATCCGCATCAGTTGATACAGCCTTTGCTTGGTAATGATCATGCATTTCTCTTGGTCCTCCATTAGAAAATTGATTTTCTAATATCCCAAAACTAGATCCATTTTAAGAAATAATTTGCTTCTCCCAATTGATCTAATGCATCCTCAATTTGTGGTAGTAGATACAAATCCTTCTTTGTTATCTTATTCAGCTTCCAATAATCGATCACCACCTGACTAGAGCTATCCTTCTTCTTCACAATCAGGATAGGGCTCACCAGGGGACTTGACAATGGAACTAGAAGCCCATGCTTCACTAGTATACTGATTTCTTCCTCCACTACCACTTTGACTGTCTTTGACTGTCAAATTGGTCTTATTCTTATCAGAATAATTTCCCTGGTGTCAACTTTGTGAATTACATGTCTTGCGCATTCCAAATCATTGTCATTCTGGGCAGATACTTCCCAATATTTGTCAAAATAATTAAGTACCTCCTCCTGATGTCTATACATCAGAACACAAGTTGCTCTCAATTAATCAATAAATTGATTCTTTTGGTCACCCCTGCTGTGATCCCATCTCAACAAGGGTTCACAAGTCATGAATTTTCTCAATTCAGCCATCAGGATTAGATGAACGTCCGGGATTATCTGAATCTTCACAATCTTCATAATTTTTCATTCAAATTTGCCAGGGAACTCAAATTTCTCCATGTCATAGCATAATTATTCCAGGAGCCACCCAAGGCTCTACTCTGGACTTTTTCCAGGGGCTTCTGACTTCTCCATACAGCAGCTCAAGTATCTCCAATGTCAATCCCATATTGACTATGATCTGTGATCCTGGAGTATGGTTCTCAAAATCTTGATCCTCAATGGAATTCCCCATTCTTCCAGGATTTGCGTCAGCATTTTTTGTTGCTTTTGGCCAACTAATTGGTAACAAATTGGAAAAATGCCATCATTATATATCAGATTAATGAAATTATTCTTCCTAATCAGAGGAGCTTCCCCATCCTTCTGATAACACAATGGTAACGTCTGACACAATATGGTCAACGTACTATTCTTGAAGTCACATTTAGCTCCATACTTTTGTAGAAACTCTGTCCCAATCAGAATATTATAGCTTTGGTTAGCCAAACTTATTGGGGCATATACCACTAAAGATCCAAATTGGAGTGGCAAAGCAGTATACGCTTCACAGTAAATGGTTGTATTCAGCCCATCTGTACCATATTAATTCTTTTGTTCTATATTGGGCGAATTCTCACCTTCTTCACCAGCTTGGTCAAGAAAATATTGATTGGCGCTCCACTGTCAATATCACCTGCACATGCACTCAATTAATCAGCATATCTATATATGTATACTTGGATTATTGTAAAATTGTATTTACTGAGTGTATACTGGCATCATTTGCCAAATCAAGGGTGTGAATTATTTTCACCATAAATCAGAAAACGATTCCTTGGTCACGTTAAGGGGGATAGGCATATTTGCATCATCTAATTTTACCTCAGTCTTATCTTCAAGTTTTTCCGCAGCTCAAATCTTGTCCATTAGTTGTCATGCAAACGGCTGAGCAACTTCCTCAATTTTTGAGGTTAATCCCCTTAGCTCTAGATCTGGTTACTGCGTTAACATATAAATTGACCACTTGATATAATTGATCCTGAGCATCTTCGTCAATGATCAGATCACTAATATAAATTTCTTTAAAGATATTGGGGAACAGGTTTATCCGCAGCTCTAGACTGTTCCCCATCTAGGACGTGGGCCCTTTTCCAACTCCTGAGCAGTTTTGGACTCTTTCACCTGGACCACATTGATCTGTTCCTTTGTCTTATTACATTATAAAGCAAAGTGTCCTTTTCCTCCTCACTGAAAACAGCTTTTTGCTTTCTTATTGATCTGCTTGAACTCTTTGGGCTTATTTAGTGGTATGGTTTCATTATTGGATTCCTTATCAATCTCAGTTCCTTTGTAGGGCTTGAATTTTGTAATAAACTTGGCTTGAAGCTTCTATTAGGGGCATCAAATGTAGCTCCCAATACTTTTCAAATGATCTACCATATGTGAGGTGGTAATATCGGTTGAGAACATGTAAGACATCACATCGATGAATCCCCCCTTGGGTTGGGACCATCTAGTACTAAAAAAAACATGTAAGACATCATTTGTTGTAAATTTTGATAGGGCGAAAGGGCTGCTTACAACACAATCCGTGCATCAAAATTGTCCAGTACTTTTACTCTGACCAAAATCTGTGATTCTTGGTAGAGATGATCAGCGAAACTTTCTGAGATTTTTCCTTCTGAAATTGGATTCCCATGTTTTCCCGTTTGCTCTTCAACATATGCGTGGCACTTCTAAATTCTTTCATGATGGCCACCTTGGCCTCTGAGTATGACCAGCTGTCCCCATTAAATGTGGTAACACTATGTTCTGACAATTGGTTTCTAAACAGTTCATCACCATCAAAGCCTTTTGACAATTGCTGTACCCAAACATTGTCATGTCAAATAATCAGAAAAATGCAGGGGCATTATCCCGATGGAATGTGGGTAATTTTGGCATAGCTCTAAATTCCTCCAAAGTTTCTCTAGCCACCATTCTTGATTTGGCTACTTGGCTAACTTGATTGTTGATTTTATGGAATCATCTCTGAAATGACTGTGAATGCAGTCAGCATTTTTTGTGGAATATTCAACTTCCCCACTGGAGTTCTTGGGGTCCTTTCTTTAGCGTTGGTCACCACATAGGGCTCACATTCACATTGAGTCTTCAATTCTTCGACTTTCTTTATCAGTCACTCTATATCTGCACTAAATTCTCATAATTGAATATGATCCGCTTTAAATTTCAGTTTTTAAGAATAAAACTTCTCAAACTAAATCTCCTTCCTTCCTCTTTAATGACGTTACTTTCCCTAGTAACCTATTGCCAAAATTAAAGACATTTTCGACTCCTTCATCAATTTTGATAACTCTCTTCTCAAAGGCAGAAAATTCTTAATGATCGTCAGAATTCAAGGCGTTATTGTTGATGGTTGCCAACTCTATCCATAGTTTTCTTAACTCATCCTTGTACAACATCTTGTCCAAGTGTATTCTACTCAAATACAACCCCTGTAGTGAGCACCAATTGTTCAAATTTAGGTGCTTTGCTGCTTGTTCACAAATGATAACCTGAAATGATAACTTCGCAGGTTTGATTTGTGCACTGCTCACGTTGTCTGATGATATATTATATGATTGATAATAGTATGAAGACTAATATCCATAGTTGAATAGATGACTAGTGCTGGTCCAACGCTCAACCTATATTCTCCTCAAAATACGCCTGACTTTGTCACTAGAGATTTATACACTTATCCGCCTAAATTGATCCACTCTTAGATCCTAGTTTATGTCCTTTTCTCTGGTGACATGAAATCAGCAATAATTCCCATTTCAGCTCAGCTTCTCTTCTAAAGATCCTCAATTCTTACTTTTTATCCTTCTAAAGAGATCCCAAAAAAAGCACATAAGTAATAATTTCCTAAAGATGTTTAAACTAACCCTAATAAGTGTATTCTGCTAAAGTCTTTTTATTGCGAATTATCAGGGAATTTATAAAGGGAATTATAATACTGACCCTTGGTTGGCGCCTCAGATATGAAATGGAAGCTGTTGCTATTGAATTTCCTTTTGTTGTCTCATCATTGATGGTCTTCCCCATCCTGGTTAGTATTCCTTCATCAAACATTTTTGATACCTAAAACTGGAAAGAGTCATAAAACGTGTCTCAAATATTTTCTACTTAATTCCGTTGAACCAATCATATTTGGTGAGCGACCTGCTTATGTAATGAGCCTTGTTACCCATTATGGCAGGTTACAAACCAACTGATCAATTTGCTAGTTGCAGGCGGCATCAATCACCTCAAAGCTTGCACCTTAAATTCCCAATTGGTCAGTGATGAAGCCTGACCAATCCCAATTGATACAACTGATAGTTAATCATCAATCAACTATCAGATGCCCTCATTTTGTCAGCAACTCTGCCCAACAAGATCTTAAGCATTAATGTGGATAAATCCCTAACAAATCCAAACCAGGCAAATTATCTAAAATCCCCCAAATATTATAATCTGAAATTGGGGTCAACAATTTTCCTATTCACTCACTATAAGGGTTTATCCCCTAGCAATCCATGGTAACCTAGACGGCTGGAAATGTGGATAAAAATCCTACAGCAAGGATCAGTCATTATATAAAGAACTGTGGAGTTAATAGATAAATTGTCTAAAAAGCAATGGAAGGTAGTTTAGCTGTCATGGTTGACCAATTCTCTAAAGGTAGCAAATTCAGAGAATATCTTGAGCAAATTTAGAAAGGTGGTCAGGTGGCAACTTCTTAAAATCTATTGTGAACTAGTGAACAGAAGTCTAAGGAAGGTTAACCTGTAAGAATCGTTTTAGAAATTGAAAGCTCCTCAGAATCATTAAACTATGTTCAGGTAGATTTAGTAGCTTATTAGGTCTACCACATAAAACTGAAGATAAAAAATGTGGTTAAATCAATTCAACTGCTCAGTTGATTTGTTAATCTTTACCAATAATTCACAAGTGATATAACTGAGGGCCATAATTGAATTCTAAATGCTAAATTTTTAACTTGAATAAAGCCAGAGTTTGGATCAAGTGATTTGGTTGTAAATCATTTGACAGAGATTTTAAGTCAGATGAATTAGCTTCTTACAATGATCCTTGGTTAAACTTTGAAGTTTTCGGTTTGGTTGGCCCAGAAAGCAGCTGAATATCAGTATTTTAATTATAAAACAGACAGTTGATATTTTAAATATCATTTGAGGCTATAATCATCGGCTAGAAGGCTGGAAATTTAAAATTTGGTTTGATATCTTAAATCCTTATTATCCAAACTATCCTCAGGTGGATTTCCTCATAGGTTAGGTCTTTATGGGTAACACCAATCTAGCCTAGAATAGGAAATTAATGACATAGCATTCTTATTAGAAAATTTGAGGATTCATTTCATCGTTTATAATGGCTAGATCAGGAGTTTATGTTTGTCAGAACCAGTGGAGCTACTAAAAAGTTATCAAAAACATTTATATATTGATTTTGTCAGGAATTAAAGATTATTGAGAAAATAGGATTTAACTTTGATTTCTTTAGACAGATCATTAGTGTTTTCTAAGGCTTCCTCCTCATTGGTTTTATCATTGGACAGATTATTAGTCTCAACCATAGTTATATACTTTGATTTAATTGAATACATTATTTTGGGGTCTGTTATGGTTTATATTAAATTAAAAATCCGTTTTCTATAAAGGCTATGCAAATACTAGTTGCTATAGCACCAGTAAAATCTTCTAGCAGACTTTTATCTCTGGACAATCTCTTAGCATAATAACTGTTGCCAAGGCAAAGCTCTGTTTATTTAACCAGGCTAAATTTTTAGTGTAAAAGTAGGCAAAGCTCAAAGTTATGAGTAAAAAAGGGTTCTTTATTTGATATAATCATAGCCCCCTAATAGGGCTAAAGAAATAGAGACTAAGCATAATTGGGGAAGAATTTCTTAAGCCTATCAGAAAGTGGTTATTGGCAATTTATCCCAAGTATTTTGTGCGAATAATCAGGATTTGTAAGTGAGGATTGGTTGGTGTCTTAAAGCGTCAAGGCTAATAATAATTGGGCCTTTGGCTTAACAAAGGATTGATCGCCATAATAGTAACCTGATTGTAAATTTGGCCCATTGGCCCAACAATTCATTTCTTAAACGATTACTTAGTCCAATTATGAGTTAATTAGAACAATAAAACCATTTGCAAACCAAGAATTTGAAGCTTTACTCGCTTGGGGGAGAATCCTGACAGGATCACCTCCTCATTATCAATTTATCATTCAGATTATTAGCATGATAGTTTTCATAGATAGCCAATTTCTCATAAAAGATAAGCTCAAAACTTTGACTAACTTGTCCCAAGTTTCCTCAGTTATAAAGTGATTCTGGCATCAACCTTTTTGGAGATTTAGAAATTGAATAAAATCATCACTGAGTTTGTTGATAGTCATATATGCATCATTAAATTCTTCTTTACTCATATAATGATTGTTGAATTCTGCATGCAGCTTCATCTGCATATTTGGTAATTATTTGGAGCTTTATTTTACATAAGCATATATTGCATGTTCACTCTATCTCGCAGCTAAGCTTATCAACTAACTCCTCAATTGTCTCAATTTCATGACACAAGTTGTCCATGATTTTTAGCACCCATATGGGTTGGATCACAGTCAAAACACCATTTTTAAAGCTCCTCTATCTCTTCAGGAGTCGTTTGGTAGCATGGCCTGACTTGGTTATAAAGTGTTACAGAATATGTAGCTGTATTGTGAATCAAAAAAACCTGTCAGAAATCACCAGTTTTGGGGTTTTAACTCAAGATCTGAATGCAGGCCTTTGAAGTTTACCAGTTAAGACAACAAAGTTGAGGATATTAATACTATTAGGGTTTAAATTAATATAAGTTATGGCTAAAAAACTTTATTGCAATTTAAACTATTACTATTTATAGTACTCATGTGCAATATGTGGTCAGTATGGAAGCCTAGCCCACCGTTTAGAACAATGCCCAACATCAGTGGCTGTATGGAAAGAGTCCATGCGCCTCTTCCTTCCAAGAAAACGGACACCCATTCAGCCTAGCAAGAAACATGTTCGCTATAAACATGGACTCTCCTATCCACCCATCTCTCAGGGCGCTAATAGTAGCAATAGCACTATGGACGATACACACAATGGTACTGAAATATTTCACAGGAGCAGCGCCCACAATCCAAAAATCCATCCATCGCTTCCACAGGCAAATATTGGAACATTTTCAAGCATGGCTGTTTGGACACATGACTCCTGTAACAGAAGGACAATCAACACATGGTTCCCCATATGGTTCCTAAAGGTTGATCCTTTCCTTCACACATGCTGCATCCAAGAATAAGCCAGCATATTTCCCCTTCCCTACCGTCCTGTTCTTGGTAATCCTGGAGACAACAAGAGGGGTTTTGAACCCTCTGGGGTGCCTCTCATTATCAGATTTCATTAATTTCTTCACTATATCGGAAGTGCTTGTCCCTTGGTCAACCTTCACCAAATAAACAAGATTACTATTTATTTTACTATATAATTTCATAGATGAAAGGGAAGATGTAGGTAAGAAATGGATAGATAGGAGAATCCCACCTTAGAGTTAAATGGAATGAAAATCATATATAACATATAATAATAGAGGATAATTAATGCCTATCCTTTTATCAAGATAAAGGGTGTTTTACTAAATAGATAGAAGGGTATAATATGTAAAATAAAGCTAAGGATATGATGAGACAAGGCTAAAGTAAAGGTTTGGTTATAATGGCTAGTGGAGCAATAGATCATTTATCTAGATTTGTTTAAGGAGGCATTTAAGTTCTATAAATTGTTCAATGCTATTTAAATTTATATCAATGATAATTTTTGGGCCTAAAGCCTAATAAAGCATTGACCAATAAATAGATAGAAATATAGGCTGATATTCCCTAAATAAGCATTTGAATTAAACGCTCAAGGTCAAGGCTTCACGCCTACTAGGGAATTTCCCAACACTTGTCCTCTAATATCATACTGACTAGCTGAAATTATTTTAATGGTCAGGGGTAAATAATGGCCTCCGTTAGGAGGAATTTTAGGTCCCTCAAAGCCTATAAAAAGTATCTATATCTATGAAAAACCATTTTTATTGCCGGATGTGTTAGATTGGAATTAATTTATGTACTGTCCAGGTAGATCTTTAGTGCCTTTGTCAGTTATAAAATCATTAGAGGTTTTCTGGAGTGGTTTATATAAGTTGAGAAATTAACCCCAATATATAAGTTATTTTAACATATACTTTTCAGCTAATGCAAACTCAAGCCACCTAACCAACTACCCTATTGGCATAGGGTATTGAGGCATAGCATTTATTTAGAACATTGGTAGGATTTCCAATATCTGATAAAGTAGACAGCTTATCTTTTCACCAATAGTAGATTAAGTGGTTGGGGAACTTGTGCCAAGCATCTCCCAATTTGTAATATGACCTCTTTAAATACTCTGATCACTCAATTGCAATACATTGAAGCTCCAGTGCTCTTTGTTCTTATTTGATAACCTATTTACTCATAAATGGATTGGGTAATGCAGATTCACCAAATAACTTAAGCTCAAAGCTCCTTCAATAGAAATGTTTTGGTAAACCCCATCTTAGTTTTATATTATAGCTTTTGGGCTGCATATTTTTATCATTTCTATGATAATAAAAATCATGTTAGTTCAAAACTATGAGTTTTTGTATCTTTGGCAACGCCAAGCCCTCTGAAATAATGTCCTTTGTGTCAGACATTGTGTCTGTCACACCCATCAAAATTAACCCTCTTCTTGGACTGAGACTGAATGGCTGACTAGGACTCATCAAACATGTTGACCAGTGAGTGTGACAGATCGGGGCCAGCTAGATCTGCACATTGACCTCATAAATATTGGTTTGAATTTGCGTATGAATTTGGAGGTCAGATTTCAGAAGTTGGACCAATCATGAGAACCACTTATAATGGAAGTCACAGGTAAGAATTATAGGATTCAAGAATGAAAATTGATCCAGTATATTGAACTACCAGTGTCTCAAATCCTCCAAGTTTTTGTTATGTGGGACTTAAGACTTGCATATTCAAAAGTGTGGATGTCACTTGTGAGCTTAATTTAGGGGTTATATTAAATTAAGAAAAATGCTTTAAAACAAGAAAATGACAACTGCAAATACAGTTTTTTTCTCAAATGGAAAATGCAATTAAAATTTAAGTTCACTTGCTTTATAAATAAGTTTATTTTATATAAAAAATTTGATCAAAAATAACCCAAACCATGAGCTTCGCAAGTTAGCTAGGCCAGGCTTTGGCCTTATTTGTGGCACTATCTTGGGGACAGGTCTTACTGCTCTCTTGCAGCATCACTGGTACTCTAGTCCATGAGTGCGTATGAAATTCAGGAAATGGTGCATGGGTGAGAGAATGGTTCTCCGTGGGACTATCAGTCATGTGGTCAGTGACATGGCTGGTTCTGCCCAACTCCTTTTACATATTGGCAAGAACCTGTGCATTACATAAAATAAAAGCTCAAATACCTTCCTTTCTGTCTTGTGGGGGCCCTGGGAAGAAGCAGTGGTTATAGCGGAGAGGAATGGAATTGACGTCTCTTGACCGTGGTTATGGTAGGATTTTCGTTGGCATTTTTGCTATGCAAAGTAGGATAATTATAGGTGAAACAAATCAGAAAACCATAGTTGTCCAGGCGAAGCCAAAACCACCAACTGGACGTGTGGCATTATCCATGGAGGCATTAGATAAACTTCACACAGGTAATGGTGCAGATCCATTTCCAGGCATGGTTGGTGCAGGCGATGGGGGAATCCTCTCTCACACTCCAGCTAGCCCAGGTGGTGGATGCATTACTGACAGAATTGGCAAGATGGTTCCAGGAGCTCATTGAGGACAAAATAGTTTGCCAAAATTTATGGAGGAATGTGTGGAGATGATTGACCGGGCGGCATGTCTGTATGAAGCAAAAGATGAGTCCTGGTCAACATTATTATCAGTAATCCAGGGACATAGCTCTGTAGAAGAGTATGCATGGGTCTTCCGCCCGTTGGCAAAAGCAGCACAGGTTATGGATTTCCAGTCCTCACAAATGTTCCGCCAAGGGGTTGCAGCCAGACCTGCTAGCATCTTTGGCAGCAGCGAAGGTCCAAGCAACGCTGGGGGAGGAAGTGTCTTTAGTGGTTCAAGTTGAAAAACAATTACACTGGCACAGGACCAGCGGGAGGAATCAATGTCACCTGGGAAGGGACAGTCCCCGGTAAGTGGCCATTCCAGTCAAGGGGGTGGAACCCAGCCCCAAGAAACGTGGGAAATATTCAAGGGGAAGGGCGCCAAGGGAATATGTCAAAGTTTCCATCAGCCAATTCACAAGTGAAAAACCCATCCAAAAATAAATCACCTTCTTCACTTTATTCTCAACTGTTTATCCCCATAGAGCTGCATATGGATGGGGGAATGGAAAGGTCAATGGCCCTGATAGATACTGGGGCGGAAGAAAATTATGTTGGACTGGAATTGGCAGAGCGTTTGAAGCTGCAGGTGCAGGAAGGACTGGTGGTGGTTTTTGCTGATGTATAACAAAGGGTGCCATTGTGGCGCGTATGCCCTTTGGTGAAGGTACAGAAGGCCCCATTTTGGAATTGGAAGCAGTTTTGTGTGATCAAGAACCGGACTTACCCAGTAGTGTTTGGGATGCGCTGGTGGCATTGTCAGACCCCAGATCGATGTATCTACCAGTATCATTACCCTGTATCCAAGGAGTGGTTCACCGATGAATGGAGACTGTTAGTGGGAAACCCAAAGTTAGATGAGCCTCAAACCCTGGGGGCCATGCAGGAAGAGGTCTTACCTGCAGAATACTAATATTTTGTGGGTATCTTTGGTCCAAAGAAGGATTCGCCGTTTTCCCCCACTGGGCCATTTTCATTCTCTTTCTGGTTTAAGGAAGGTTCTAAACTTTCTCATGGCTTTCCAGTCTATCCGTTGAATGAATGAGCCAATGCCACATTAGAGGACCACGTGAGTTTAATGTTGGGTGAAAATTTGTATTGAGCCATCAAAATCAGCTGTGGTATCTCTGGTGTTGCTAGTGCCCAAGACAAGCGGAGAGTTATGGCCATGCATGGATTACAAAATGTTAAATGAGGTCACGGAACTGGACCCTTACCCAATGCCACTAATGGAGGATATCTTGCCGATGGTCACAGGATGCAACATTTTCACCAAGCTCTATTTGGCATATGCATTCAACAAGGTACCTGTGAGGACAGAGCACCAAAGATACATGGCGTTCAAGTTACACCTTGTAAAGTTCCAATACTGAGTCATGCCATTTGGGCTGCGCAATGCCCTGGCAGTATTTCAACAAATGGTCAACTGAGTACTCTATCATTTGATCATCCAGTGTTGTATCGCTTATATGGATGACATCCTGGTGTTCGCACATTCTGAGGAGGCTCATGTACAGGATTTTCAGGAGGTTTTGAAGGCATTGGCTGAGGCAGGATTATGGCTGAAGCCTTCAAAATGTGATTTAACCAGGATTTGGTCATGTTCCTAGGAAATGTGATATTTGGAAAAGGCCTGGAAGTATGCCCCAATAAGATCCAGGTGGTTCGCGCATGGAAGGCTCCAACTGATCAGACAGTGATGATAAGCTTTCTGGGGACAGTAAATTTTTCCAGGCGGTTTATCAAGAACCTATCAGAGTTAGCCTAGCCACTTATGCGACTGATGCAGAAGGTACCATTTGTATGGGGGAAGAAGAGGAGCAGGCAAATACTTTTTTAGAGAAGCTCATTTCAGCGCTGGTCCTTGCTCATCCAGATCCAGGAAAACCTTATGTGGTGGAAACAGACGCCTCAGATTTTTTATTAGGAGTGGTACTCCTACAGAAGGGGGAAGACGGGTTGGAGCACCCAGTGTTTTTTCAGTCAAAAAATGTTCCCTGAAGAAACAAATTGCCTTATATATGTCAAGGAGCTACTGGAAGTGGTTACAGCGCTTCAGAAGTGGAGCACCAATTTTTGTGCGCCTGTCACCCCTTTTAGTATGCACAGACCATTGGGCTTTGGAATAATACCAATAGCCCAGGAAAATGAATCAGCGCCAAGCCCGTTGGCATGTGGAGCTGACTCATTATGATTTGCAAGTGGAATACCATATGGGAGCTGTTAACACCTTAGCAGATTGGTTGAGCCAGGATGCAGGGCTAGCGTATGAGAAGGCTGAGTATGAGAAGTACAACACAGCAACCATGCTCTGGGAAGACCAATTTGTCATGATGTTGAGTGAGGAGGATGAACTGGAGAGGAGATCCGAAGAAAGCAAAGGAGGTCTTCATTCAGGCAACTGATATGAGCAGAAACAGCAGAGGGCCAGTGACACAGCCTGCATTGTACATACGTAAGAGAAAATGGAATAACATGTCATGACTCATGGATATGGGTTCCAAATCCATCACTGTAGTGGGAAGTGCTGCAGGCATCGCGTGACCACCTGCTGGTGGGACATTTGGGGGTCATGAAGATGATCAATTTGGTGCAATGGAAGTATTCCTGGGCCAGACTACAAAAAGATATAAAAAATACGTGGCAGAGTGCTTGGTTTGCGCACACTCAAAGCCCTTACGAAAGCAGCCTGTGGGTAATTTAGTCTCACTCCAGATTCCAAATCAGCTGTGGGGGTCAGTTAGCATGGATTTCTTTACAGGGTTACCCAAGATCCAGGAAAGGATGCGATAATGGTTGTCATCAATTGGTTAATAAAATATGCCGAGTTTTTCCCGTGTACCTCAAAATTTTCAGCCAAGGACACTGCAAGGTTTTTTATCAATGAGATATTCGCCCATCATGGCCTACTGGCAGAGATCGTTTCAGATCACAGTCCCCAATTTGTATCAAAATTCTGGTCTATCCTGTTCATTAATTTAAAAATTCGCCCATGTAGGGCCTCATCATACCATCTCCAGTCCAATGAGCAACTAGAGATGGTAAACCAAATACTGGAGCAATACCTCTGATGCTATGTCTCAGACCAGCAGGATGATTGGGTTACATGGATTAGACTCACTCACTTTGCTTACAATAAACACCACCAATCGTTGACTGGAATGTCACTATTCTTTGCTAATCACAGATCCAATCCAGCGTTGGATGGGGGATCAAACGGAGGAGTATGCCAGGGGAGGACAAATTATCCTGAAGGATGGATGAGATTGAAAGGAAATTGAAAACCAACTAGGAGCATGCCACAGCGCGGCAAAAATGATATGTGGATCAACAAAGAGCGCTAGACCCATTGTTTGCTCCAGGGGATTGTATTGGTGGCTGCAAAGAATTATGTGGTACTGGTGAAGATCCAGAAACTTGGACCAAAGTTCTTAGGCCCATATAGGGTGATCTGGGTTGTTAACAAGGTGGCATTTGAATTGGACCTTCCAGAAGGGTCAAAATCCCATCCAGTTATCCATGGGTCCCAGCTTCAAGGATTTTGAGGGCAAGGACCAGAGCGGCCTGGGCCACTGAACCCATGAGAAGAGAACAACCAGTAATATGAGGATGAGCAGATCCTGAAAGAGCATCAGGTCAGGGTCACCAGCAAATTCTATTAAAATGGAAGGTATACCCGGTAGAGGAAGCAACCTGGAAAACACATGAGGAGTGTGCATGCTGTCCCAAGAAGATCCGGGAGTTTTTGGATTCACAAGGGGGTGATATGATGGATTGGGGCCAGCTAGATCTTCACATTTATCTCATAAATTTTGGTTCAAATTTGTGCACAAATTAAGAGGTCAGATTTTGGAAGTCAGAGCAATCATGAGAACCACTCATAAAAGAAATCGTAGGTAAGAATTTGGGGATTCAGTGACAAGGATTGATCAGGTGTATTGAATGCCTGGTGTCTTAAATCCTCAAAGTTTTTGTTATGTGAAACTTGAGACTTGCACGTGCAAAAGTGTGGATGTCGCTTGAGAGCTTAATTTAGGGTTAATATATTAAACTCACAAAAAATGCTTTAAAAACAAGAAAACAGAAACTGCAAATGCAGTTTAATTTTCTCAATCAGAAAAACACAATTAAAATTTAAGTTCTCTTGCTTTATAAATAGGTTTATTTTATATAAGAAATTTGATCAAGAATAGCCCAAACCATGAGCTCAACAAATGAGCTAGGCCAGGCTTTGGTCTTGTTCATGGCACTATCTTGGGGGCAGGCCTTACTTCAAGCTTGCAGCATTCCCAGGACTCTAGTCTGCGAATGCATAGGGAATTTGGGGAATGGTGCATGGGTGAGAGGGTGGTTCTCCGCAGGACTATCAGTCATGTGGTCAGTGACATAGCTGGTGCTGCCCAACTCCATTGTCGCATATTTTCAAGAATCCCTGCGTTACAGTTAGATAGATTCTATGTTAAGTGAATAGTCAGTTTAAAAAGTTCAGTCCATGTCAAAAATTACTGGTCTCACACTAAAAAATTAACTTGGAAAGAGACCTAGTACTTGTAAACCCTATAATAATATAACACTTCACTTGTGCTCTTAAGCTAACTCAACACCACCTGGTCCACGCTCAGCAATAACCTTCTCCCAAGAAACACTGAAACTTCCTCAGATACAAGAAGCTATTCCACTCAGCATCATAAAGAACACAAACCCAAGGGTTTGCAACCCATAATTATGTCCAAAAATGTAGAGTTCATGGATGATAGTGGCTAATTACTCCACGCCAGGAGTTGGGCCTTAGATAAAAGAGTTTTCTGGATTTAAACAATCATATGATGAATCAAAACAGAGAAATTATGTACAACTGTGACTCATAAGTTTTCTGCACTCAAAATAGAGCACACTTTTTGGGGTTCATACATAGCATATTATACATCTGAGTAGTCCAATGCCTCTTACAAGCTCTGTTACATCTTAATGTAATTTACAATGGTATAAAAATCAAAGATTGTCAATCAGCTCCACAACTGATATGTCAATCTACATTGCCTTTGATGCTCCCCAATCAGAAGCTCAGTGACTTATGCCCAGTTTTAAAGACACTATTATTCAATAATCAATTGCCTGCTCTGGAATCACTTTACACAGTTATATCTGAACTTTTTGTAAGACCCAGGCGCCAGATATTGAGCGGATAGGGTTTTGTTTCCTTTATGACAAAAAAGATCGTTAATCCTAAGGTATTTTCGCTCATCCAGTTAACTGGTCTAGGGTATGCCCTTGATGAATGATGGGTAGTGGCAGCCCCCTGTCTAGAATCCCCCACCTAAAAGTCCCTTCCTATGCCCAAAGCTATTATATTTTATAAAACATTTGAATAAATAGTGCAAATGTTCTCCAATTTTGCCATTTAAAATGTTTTTTGATAGTAATTCTACTATGAAAAAATCCCTATCAAACTTAAGACGCCAAGAGGTGCCCTGGTTATTGAAGTAAACATGACACCTAGGATAAGCTCAGTTGAAAATTCTTTACCAAAAATGATATACTATAGCCAAAAGTTTAAAAGGGAAAGAGCGCTGAGCATGGGGTGACAGTATTTCAAAAAGACAGAAAACTCCAAGTTTCTGATCACCATCTTGCCTTTAGTTTAACATTGATCTTTGATGCTGAAATAATTTTCAACGCAAAGCTGGGCTCTCAAGATAAGTGTTAGTGCCTCATGCAACTAACTAATTAACCTCATAGCTAGAAATATTAGGTGCGGGAAAAGACAAAACAGGTAAATGAGGTTGCAAAATCCAAAAGTAATCTTATTTTATTTATTAAATAAAACATTGTGAAAGAACAGGATCCTAATAGCTGGCACCACAAACACACCAATAAAATGACAGGATCGCTAGATAAGCTAAATCCCTGAACACCCAAGTTTTTGTTCATGTGATAAAAACTTGATGCATCACAGTCTGCTGTAAAACAAGGCATGGGTGGCCTTAAGGCCACAGGAGTAACTCATTCTCATGGTGTAGACTTTAAAGAAAGAATTCCAACTTGAAGTTTGGAATGCATGACCAGACCTTTAAAGGTCACCCTTATGGGGTGCATCTCCCACACTATCCTTTAAGCTCTTGCGTACCTAAAGAATGGCTCATATGATGCGCAACCCAGTGCCTAAACCAAACCAAAACCAAAAATCCATTAAAGAAATCCAACTTGGGATTTAAAATTCTGAGCCCAAGTCAAAGGTTAACAATTTTATTAATCACAATTATTACAAGTAAACAAATTCCAAGGTGAATAAAGTTAATGGAATTAATCTCAACTTGAAACTAGTTAATTTTTAGAAAATATCTGCAAAGGAATAGTGGGGGCGTAATCCTAATGGCTGGAATCCCAAGACCCCGTGCTTTTCCCCTATTAGTATAATTACTAACAACCACACTTGAACTTTCTAGTACTACTGAGGCTACCTCAAATGGTGACATTCATGCATTCTACACTTATAAGATTGTTGGTTTATTTTGAAGCTTATCTTTGTTTTAATAAATATAGTTCATTGATAACCCACTTTTTTATTCGTAATATTAGATAGTGAATAGACTGATTCCCTTAAATCAGCTCCTTTTTAGTCCCTCCTTTACCACGCCTTTTCCCAGACCCTTTGTACCAGAGGTGCTTTGTGGACTGTGGATGCTTTTGTGGGTTTTAAAATAAAAAAAGGAAGCCAGGCCCTCTCTTGGCACGTTAGGTTTCTGACACTGTCCCTTTAAGCATATAAAACTATATAACTATAAGCCTTAAACAATATGCTGCCAAACTAGCTGAGGTAAAATTTAAATATTTGAATGAATCATTCAATATCTGGCTAAATTTGCAATTTAAACTACGTCAACTATTAAAAGATATGGAACTGGTTTCTGTCCCCTTTTCTACATAATGACTCAAATCTCAAAGTATCTTCATTCTGTATGCTTATATATTCCAAACAACCTGCAACCCCTACTCAATACCTCCAGATCCCATTGTAAACCATTATAACGTTAGTTCATGGCACTCAGGTTTGTTTATAGCTCTTATTTTCTTTATTATTTCTCTGCTTTTTAGTGTGCATATCTGCTTTAAGGTTGGCTCAATTTAAATAAAGTATAGTAAATGCATTGGAATCAGTTGCATTCTTTAGCTAGGTTAAATCAGCACAAAAACAATCCTTTATTATTAGTTTATACTAGAATAAGCTATTTGTACATACATTTCATATATAACTTATAGCTCCATATTAGACACCATGTTATCACAGGCTATCATCTTAATCTACATCTATGTGAAGCATAAGAGTTTGTTATCAAGTATGCTGATTATTTAATATAAAAGCCTTTGAGGTTGTAAACATGGGATAACACTTTTTATTAATTTGGGAAAGTCACTCAATAGATGCACACTTTCAATATGATAATTATATACTAAGTAAATATAAAGAGCTATAAAGGACACTTCAGAGGGTTCATAGCCCCTCCTGTTGCCAGCCAGGACTTCCAGGTTTAATACGATGGAGGGACTCATGCCAACTTTATACTTTGATGTAGCATTAGTGAAGGAAGGAATTGTGCTTAGGAACCATATTGGGAACCATGAGTTGATTAGCCTTCTGCTGCGTGATGCCATGTTGCAAACAACCATGCCTGAAATGTTCCAATATGTGGTAGAAAAAACGATTGATGACTTCTTGTAGGTTAAGAGTTGTTCCTGAATTGAATCCAATAATACAGTATGGATTGTCATAGTGCTATTTCCACTATTAACACACGTATAGATGTATAAATAGGTGACTCCATGTTGAAAGCAAACATTTTTCTAGATAAACTGAATATCTGCCCATTTACTTGGTGGAATAGGCGCATAACATCTTTCCAGATATCCATCTATGGAGGACATTGTTCTATTGGCGTATTAAACTTCCATATAGGCCACATATTGTGCATGAAGAATGGGAGGTATTAAATTGCTCCGTCATGTGATACACTCTCTGCATGCATCTCCATACATGTGCACATATCCTGGGTTGTAGTAATGGGTGGTGTATGTATATTTAGATCATCCTTTGGGTTTCTAAGCTATATGGTATGTCCATTTTATTTAATTAATAAATACTAGCAATGGTATTTGGATTACAGTTTATCATGTTGTTTATAACAACTTAGCCGTTAACTTCTTGTTTGTAAGTTAGCCTTAGGCGACCTTGTTAACTAGTCTGGCCACATATGTGGATTTTCCATTCCGATTTCTTGTGTATAAAAGTATTCATTTAAAGTGTACATGGGTGCCATGCAGTCCTACAACGGTTGAATGGGTGAAAGATACCTAAATAATGAGTTTGGATGATTTGGATTTACTATTTAGAGAGCACGTGCAAAGTTTTATATTGCTGCTTGGGCCCAATGTAGGTTTGGAAGGTATGAACTAGTTACTTGGGCTATCTAGGTTCCTAGTATCTGGGATGCTTGTTCTACATAATTTGTTAGCCCCATACCTCCGTTATTCCTAGGTCCAAATTACATTTCAAGACGCATAGGGTTTTTTGGCCATACTAAAGCTACTCCTAAACTAGGGCATAATTGTTGTAAAAAAAGGATGGTGAAAAAGTGAGTGCATGCGCCATAAACCAAATAATTGATAATATCATAGAGGTTGCAATAGTTTGCAACTTTTCTTTCTCGTTGCAAACACTTTTGCAACCTATTCAATTCAAGACTAAATCTATTTTGATAATCTCACAGAGGAGATTAGTCTGCGCCCATGTCTGGGAGCAGTTGGGCAAGCAAGGCAAGAGGAGCAGGCGGAAGGCCTGTGGCCTCTAACGTTCAAAAACGCCCTGGAGAATCTGGCGGAATAGAAAAAAATCTCAAAAAACTGGCGGTCACAATTTCCCCAGATATACTCGTGTGGCAAGCACGATGCAACCAGTACATCAACACGCCACACTCCCAGCCACTTTCATCGGTGGAATTCGGAGTCCATGTGTATCTGGACATCCAAAAAATGGCCTTATGGGAAAAATTTTGTGAAGATGTACACAAAATTCCTGACCGCGGTGTATGTTGCACCTCACTCCATGTCATGCAGTTGGCTGGACCTAGGTTTCAAAAGAAAAATAGCAGAAGATGAGGCTGCAGCGGTGCACATAGTGGTCGACCTCCCCAAAGGGCAACAGGTCATCAAAACCAAATGCACCAGATGGACAAAATCAAACCAAATTTTCCTCACGTTTGACTTTTTGCCTACTACGGTAAAATGTGACATTTTGGAGCAACACCTGAAAGATGGTCTCGCCATATACAGAGAAATACAATCTTTCAAAATGCAACGTTTCATGCTGATGCCACACCTGTGCACTGGCAAAGCCATCGCAGTTCTGACCCCAACTGAGGAGATTGCGAAGGACCTAACCCAGATCCCGCACTCCACCTTTATTGACATCACAGGGCATACCACCCACCCATTCCAGGTAACCGTGGACAGCGCGCCCCATTTGCACCCACTGTGACATGTTCGGCCATAAGGCGCATGCATGCCCATCAAGGAGGGCGTCACATTCCAAGAGCACCCCTCAGCGGCCATGGCCAGCGGAGAGGCGCACTACAAACCAACTGCAAGCACCAAGTAGGCTTTCCCATGGGGAGCACAAGGCTGCTACCTATTGGTAAAGCCCATCTCCCCACAGGAGCGGAAGAAGGCCAAGCAGGCCCATAGGGCCGCAGCCAAGGCCACCACCACCATCCCACACTCACAACGCCAGGAGGACATGGAGACCTTCGTGGTGGAAGTGACTTGGGAATCCATCACCCAATCAGATTGGGAGGCCCATACCAAGCAGGCCACTCAATCTGAGGATCTGATGGGAGATTCGATCTCACCCAATCGCTGCACCCAAGCTCTAGTTGAAACTGACTTGGGACCTATCCCAACTGAAAAAAAAAATTTGCCCTGCTCGACGGTGCACCGAACTTATCTGCACCACAAAAATTCGTATGACATTGGGAAAACAAAAAAGCGAAGGCCAAAGCCAATGTGACTCTTTCCATAAAAATCAACAAAAACTCTGATAGTGTTGCTGCTAACACCCACGCTGCTGTGAAAGCCTGTGGGGACCTAGAAGAGGCTGGTGGGCCTGGGAGCCCACCCCTTGCACCTAAGGTGTTGGGGGAAACCTTCACTCTAGGGATGCTGAATATCGCCAGACTCAAGGCCTCCCCATCCCGGGCTAGGAAACTGAGTTTTTTACAATACAATTTACCCATGGATATCCTGGCCATCCAGGAGTCCCACTGTCCATGAGGTTCTGAGGAAGAAAAACAATGCTCCTCCCATCCTTATCCTTTTGGTCGAAGCACTGTGGGGTGCTGATTCAGAAAAATGATTTTTAAATTCACATCCTCAGAAACATTCCTAAATGGCCGAGTGCTCATCATCACCTTCTCGTGGGCCAATGTTGCACACACAATCATCAACATCTACGCCCCAAACGGTGCACATGAGCATCAGGAATTTTTCTCATTGGTCAAATCCCTCCCACTACCCCTGATTCTTTCCTAGTTGGTGACATGAACTGTTGACTAACCTCACCAATGGACCGGTGGCTGCCCTCACCCCACGCCCCACAGGGTCACATAGAACTACGCGTTCTAAAAGCCACCCTTGGGTTAATGGATGCGCTGCCACGACATGCCCCACTGCTCGAAAAAATGACGCGTCCCCACGTCCACAACGGCCAATTAAGGTCCATGACCCACATCAACCTTATTCTAATGCTGGCGAAATTCCAACCCCACATCTCCCACTTCAAAACAATGAAAATGGAATTCTCTGACCACCGACTGGTCTTGATAACATACCACTTACCCGTCACAGTTGCAAAGGCCCCACATTGGTGCAAAATCTGCCCCCCCAAGCTCGCGTCGCCAGGATTTTCCACGTGGGTGGAAGAGGCAACTTTGGCGAAATTGTTTGTTGCACCATTTTGTGTGGACCCCATTTCCACATGGGCAACTTTCAAAGAGGACACCATCCGCCACTATCGCCATCTCTCCTCCAGACGCTCACAAGCCACATCGGCGGTTATCTCGCGTGCTCTGGCAGAATTGGCCCACTTGGAGTCCAACATTCCAGCTACAGGATACAGCCCTGCATGGGGCCGGAAGTGGGTGGAGGCAGCCGCCCACCTCAATGCACTTGAAAGGCAACACAAACATCAGGTTTGTGTCCAATACAGGGCCACACGCATCACTAAAGGTGACAAGTGCACCGCATACTTCTTTAAAAAAATTTTGCATCATGCCAGAGTGTGGCCTGCACACAGGTGCGAAGATCAAATAATTCTATTGCGGATACACTGGCCAAAGTGGCAATCATAATGCAAAAATATTACTCCAAGTTATACCAAGCCAAATCAATTCAGCCGGCCAAAATGGCGGAATTTCTTGACTGAGATCATATCTGCACCATTTTCCGATAACCAGAAATAATGAATTTAATTACTCCAAACAAATTATGGACAGCCATTCGCGGTGCACCAAACCAAAAATGCCCAGGCCCAGATAGCATTCCATATGAGTTCTACAAAAAATATTTCAAATACATATCCCCATTGCTGCTAGCCTCACTTAACAAAAGCCTGTTGGAAATGCGCCTCCTACCAGGAGGACATGAGGCCTTTACTGTCACACTCTTCAAGAAAGGGGATAAGCTTGACTTAGCCAACTGGCGCCCCATCTCTCTAACAAACACAGACACCAAAATTTTAACAAAAATCATGGCTAACCGTTTAGGGACTGTAGCATCTGCCACCATCTCCCCAGAACAATTCGGTTTCATCCCCAGAAGGTCAATTTGGGATAACGTGCACTCTGTGGCTAATTTATGTCAGTCCACAGCCTCTGGGGCACTTGTATTCTTGGACCAACAAAAGGCCTATGATAGAGTAAACTGGGAATACCTTAGGGCCTGCCTCCATCAATTTCGCCTACCCCCCGCTTCATAAACTGGGTGAGCTGCTCACGGAATCCGTGACAATGGCAGTGCGTGGCCCAGGCTTCCTAATGGAAGTAGTCCGCCCTCAAAGGGGCCTGTGACAAGGGGACCCCCTCAGCCCACTCCTATACAACTTCAGCCTTGACCCACTACTGCGAAATGTGAATGGCCAACTTAATGGGGTCCATGTGCCAGGCAAACCCCAGTCAAGATGATGGCATTTGCAGATGATGCATGGTGGGGGTGTCTAATAACAAAGATGCATGCGCGCTTGAAGCCCTCATCCAGGAATATTCCCGGGTAAGCAACGCGGCACTGAACGCCTCCAAAACCAAAATCATCCTCCTTGGTCGGTTTCAGAACTGCTGGGCCCCAGCAATTAGTTCCCAACCTGGCCCAGCTGCTCGCCCACGTCCACGCCTTACTAACTCAACACACACTGCTCCACTGGTGCTCCCCTTCATGCCACGTCCTACCATAGGACCGGTGCGCCATCTGGGCGTGTGGATGGAGGCAGGCGGATATGCGTCAGCAGTAATGGAGTGCCATATACTGGACAACGTGACGAAGCGAATCGCCTCTCTCAGAGCCCACCCTACTACCCTCACTGGCAGGGTTGTTCTTGCCAACTCTATGCTCCTATCCAAAGTCTGGTTCAGAGCCCACGCCATCCCCTTCTCCCCAAGCTTCTTCAAATCCCTGTATGCTTTGCTGCAAGGATGGCTTTGGTCAGGCCGCCCTCCACCAGTACGGCTAGAGGTTATGTTTGGCCCTCATCATCAAGGTGGCATGGGCCTGCTTGACTTTAAAGCCCATGCTGCCAAGATCCTGGGCACCTGGATCGCGGCCGTCACTGCTCCTACACTCCCACCCCAACACTGGTCCCACGCAGCCCACTCCAACTTCTCCCGAGCCTTGGGCCTCAACAATCTATCAAACCCCACTCCCTGATGAAATACCTGGCTTCACACCCATCAGCCACAGGTCCTCACGGGACTAAAACCCACTACAAACGAATCCTACTCTCCATGCGAAGCGCAGAGTGGAGAATTTGTATTAGCGGACATACAACCCAAAGAGGCCGCCCCTCTCCTCAGTTCACACAAGGGGTACAGGGGCTACCCATCCATGATGGCGTGATCCCCATTCGACCCCAAGTCCTATCCAGGGTGGACTACCTGGACATGATGGACATCCCTTATTCCACTGAGACCCAAAAGACTATCTGGAAATACGCACACCATCCTCTGTTGCAGCCTCAAGTCCGCTCCCATGTGTGGCGCTGCCTGAGGCGGGTGTATCATACAGCTGAGCGCTCTAACGCTTTACACTCATCCTGTGTTGTGTGTGGCCAGTATGGAACGCTGTTCCACCGCCTGGAGAAGTGCCCCACCTCTAAAGTGATATGGCGCGAAGTCCAACGCCTGCTGGGCCAGGATCAAACGCATCCCTTCAGTCTGTCAAAAGATGTGTTTGCTTCATCAATGGCCTCCCCCCTTCCACTCTTCCTCCGTGCTCTGGTGGTTGCAATCACCATGTGGACTATCCACACGATTGTCTTGGATGCCATCGCTGGCTCCATCCCCACCCTCCCAGAAGCTGTCCACAGATTCCAGTCTCATTTGGTGGACCACTTTCAAGCGTGGATGTTTGGATATCTCCCACCGCGTCACCGACAGCTGGTCTCCTCCTGGTTCCCAGTCTGGTTCATCATATCAGACCCCTTCCTCCACACGTGCTCAATAGTGGCTACGGCCCCTTCACACATTCCCTCCCCCTCCCCATAAGTGGCGTTCCCGCTGGCAACAAGAGATAGCATCGCTTCTCTGGGGTGCCTCCCCTGGTACTAAGTTTATCTTTCCTGAGTCATATACGGAAGTGTCCATCAAATGGTCGGCCTTCCCTGCAATAAATTTAAAATTTAAAATCATAGAGGTTGCAATCATAACTAGTCCAGTTAGACTTGTGTATTGTCCATGCAGGGAGGCAACGCGTTTTGTTATCTTATCCATTAGATGATTCTCCATCATGTTGTTGGCGTCCCCTTGACTCAAAACATACTCCCAAGTGATAAACAGGTCCAGCTTCTGGTTTAGAAGTAGAGGGGATACATGTGGGGTGATTGAGAAGGTTTGTATTAAACCTGGTGGGAGTTTCTTGGGTGTCATGATCTGTTGATCTGAAGTTGGTGGTACCCAATGGATTTAATATTTTCCTAGGAGTATAATTTCATTTTTCAGCATTAAGTGATGCATTGCTGATGGATGAGTTTTCTTTTATTGTCTTCTCAAGTATTTGAATATCATGATTGTTGGAGATACGCACCACACAGTCATCAGCAAAAGCCATAATTTTGAGTGGTGGTTGGCCATGGAAATTGATTCTATTAATGGAGGCATTTGTATTCCGTATTAATGAATCAAAGCTAAAATTATATATGATAGAGGGCTTAGAGGGTCACCTTGCTGGAGTCTCATCTGTGAAAAATTAGATTAGTTATAAAATCTGCTTTAAGTACAGCCATAGTGGCTGACTCAGAGAAAAGCATCATCCTTTTATAAATCTGTTTGGAAGCTTAAATTTTTAAAGTTAAGTCATAAGATAAGTCCAATTCACCATGTTATATGCTTTCTGTTGATCTAGGAAAACAAGCGCTACAGAGGCTTTAGATTGGCAGACATTAGCAACTGTATGGGTTCTATTCCATATGGATCTTTTAAAGACAGATCCATATTGTGAAGGGATATCACTTCAGTTGTTATTTCCCCTGGTTTTTAGCCATGATTTTTGTGAAAATTTTGGTATCAGTGTTGGTTAGGGAAATTGGGCGCCAGCTGGATAGGTTTGATCTATTTTTCTTTTAAAAAGAATACCTTTATATGCTTCTTGACCTCTAGTAACAAGGCATGTTTCCATAATAAATTTAATCATAGAAGCTAAACAAATATTAGAAATGTTATTAAGATAATTTTTATAAAATTCATAGGTACCATCAGGGCCAGGGCATTTCCCTCATGGTTCACTGCACACTACTTCACATATTTCCTCTTATAAAATTAAGTTAATTAAATTATGGTTTTAACTGCAGTGCCAGTATGTGCACTGGTAAGGAATTTTTCAATATTCGCTGGTTTGACTGTGTCAGATTATAAGATTTTATGTAAACCTTGTGTACTTTGGTCACAAAATCATCTGGCACTTCTACTATGGATGTATCCAGCCTCCAGACCTGTGTTTAAGCTATGGTGGTCTTATGGGAGTTAAATTGGTGGAAAAATAACCTGAATATGTTTCTCCAGCCTTTATATTTTTTGCTCTGAAGTAAACACTGACGCGGTGTTAATGTTCTCTTACCAAAGTGTTTAGGCGAGCAGACACCTCATCCCATTTATTCTCCCATCCAGGGCTGTATCATGTACATGGGGCTTTGTTTTCCAGGTAATCAGTTTCATCCAATGCGCGTTTAATGATGACTGAAGCTGCCCAGAATCTCCTTGATGCTGTATGTTTGATCTAATGCACTATTAATCTCTTAAAATTATCACTGGTGGTCATTGGTCTGAACATAAATGTGTTTGAAAATCCTGTGTCAAGGATATATCCTTCACTCAGGAATGAAACTCCTAGTTGGCTAAATTTTCTGGGTGTAGTCTGAATCACCTAGGTGCTTGTGTGAATGTTTTTGATGGAGTGAAGGACACCTATACTAGCCAGTAATCATAAAATTCAATTTTTGTAGCTTTAGATTTTCAATTTGGGGTCAGAAAATTCATGGAGCAAATAAAAAGTCTATGCATGACATAGATATTAGTTTACTGTTGTGAACATGAGGTCGCGCCATGTTCATGCAGTAGAGGCGATAGTTTGGAATAAAAAGTCATATATGACAAAGGTGGTTTTTAACATATAAAGTTCAACGTTTCCTTGTAGTGCCTTAATTGTGTGTGACCATTTATCAGTGTTTAGGTTAACCTAAAAATTTACCCTCCTATAACAAAGGTGTTTGCTGGTAGATGGAGATGTGTCAAGGCTGAGAGAAATTCCCAACAATCATGTGCACAATTTGGTGCATTTATGCTGGGTATTGTGTGCACCTATTAATGCCATGAGAAGGTAATGGCTAGTACATGGCTGTCCAAAAATATTATTATTAATAAAGTAAAAATTTTGGTTTGCACATGCTATCACCCCACAGGGCTGTGACCAAAATACTATTGTTGAGAGGAGATGTTTTCCCATACTTCTTCCTTCCCTTGTGGACAGTAGTTTCCATGTACCGCCAGGATGTTTACAGGAGGTTGCACAGGAGACTCAACTTCTTGGCCCACGAAATTAAGGCCTCATGTCAAGCTAATTCAATGTCCCTATCTCTACTGAGATGTCCAGTGCACCTCAAGAGCAATTAGCTGGGCCCCCAGCCCTACTCCCTCTCTATCCTTGCTCACCTTTGCAACCTTGCTGCAAGTGCCATAATGATGATTAGGCACTGGGGTATATTCTGCCCCTTTCACTACTGCCAATTTATAACTCATGTTACCTTTATTACCTCTCAATTTTTGTTACATTGCACTTGTGTTCCCATTGAGCTCAATCATGTCTGACAAATCCAATTTTTAATGTTCATTACAATTTGGGTTGTTATTTGTAACTTTGGGGAGTTTGCAACTCCCCTGTGATAGCAAATTTGCACCCAAATTGAATTCCACTAAAATCTGTTGGTTTAGATTAGCTGCTTGGTTATATTTAGTATGTGATTGTATCAATATTGCTAGCTTTTTCATATCTTCTTGAATCTGTTCAGGAAAGGTAGATTATTCCAATTATGCCTTTGCCTTGGCCACAGTCAACTTGTGGGCCTGTTTGGTAATTTTTTGCTCCTTCATGGAAATTGGGTCACCACTTTTATATTTTCCAAATTCCCCCCAGTTAGATAATTGATTAGTGTCTGAGATTTAGTATATTCTGAGTCATCTTTGCTCATCTCCTCCTCTTTAGATTTTAGATTATCTTATGCCTTCATTTATAGGACATACATAGACCTTGTGTAAAAAGGCCTGTCAGTGGTTGAATATGGGTGGTGCACTATCCACTGTTGCATAGAATAAATTGAATTTCCCATTAATAAAAATAGAGGCAATGTGGGAGATTTTCATAAGATCCTCTACTACCTCTGGGTTCATTAAAACAATTGTGTTGGGATTTTAACCAGATGGATTCTTCTGATATTATCACGATTATGGGTTTTGGTTAGTTGGAGGTAATTGCCAGATAATCGCCTAGTTTGATATTATTTAATGTTATAATTTAAACGAGTTTAGGTTTGTCAGAAGCTGCGTTCACAGCTGAAATTCCATCCAAAGATTTTGTGGGAGTTTCCCGTGGAAAGCTGATGAATCCATTATGAATCACTAAAAATGGTTCTGCTGACTAATTCGGAGCACCAGTGACTCATGCAAAGGATGCTTGTAGTTTTATTCAATTAAAAATTTATATACAATTGACCAGCGACTTTGTGACAGTTTAGGTTTATCCTCAACATCACATTGCCCTGATCTTTGATAAGAAAGGACAAGCTGGCGTGGAAGATGGAGGGGTGAGAGAGCATTAGTCTTGGCTATACCCCAGGTTGAGACCAAGACTGGGGAAGGATGGCGGTTAGATGTTTTATCAGGCCTGGGGTAAAACTGAATGGTTTTGAAGTGGGTGGTATATAGGTTAAAGGTGGATTTGAATCAGAATTGGAACGGATCTTGGGTGTGGTGGTTCAGCCACTATGGAATTCAATCTGGCCTAAAACAATTGGGGTTTGCTTATGTCATATTTCAAAAGACATAATGTCAAGCATGACAAATGATCGTGATCTATGCTTGCAGCAGAAAGTTATAATAGAAAGGACTTGAGAATAGGAGTTTCTCTAGTTCTGTTTTCTATCAACTTGCCTAAATATATCAAATAAAGCCGTTCCTAGGCCTCACTTATTTTTATTAATGTCTTCCGAGGTTTATATTGATAAATTTAATCTACCAGCGGCCATATTTAGATTATATGAACAGGAGTTGGACTTTGAGAGCGAGATTGGGAAGGTTATCACATCCCTATACACCTTGCCTTAGATTCAGGGCATGTTGTTGGGTGTAAGCATACTTTCAACTGTCCTCCAAGGGGTATATATCTGTGGCTCCTGTAGCACACACACTAGAAGAATGGTCTCAGGGACATTTCTGCCCTTTGGTCATTGACTTGGGCCCTATTTCCCAATTCATTTATGGCTCACTGGAAGGAGCCAGTGCGTTACTTTAAACGGAACTCATTTACTTTCCTGTCATTGTGGTGGCAAGCAAAAGAGGAGCCAAAAGAAGTTGTGCTCCCTGTGTGGTATCACTATACTGCGACGCTTTTAGTGGTGATTTTTTCAGCAGTGTTTTTGCTTCATGAGGTATACTGGGTGCTGGAGTGTGCATCCCGGAGTGGTGGGAAAGTGGTAGGACTGGTGAAGACCAGAGGAAAGATTCCATCAATGCTTAGTTCAGAAAAGTTGGAACTGATCCATCAGAAGTTTGGCCAGGATCAGTTCCAAGGGCGATTGACAAAGGCTTCAGGGGGTGAGGATTCGTTTGCTCTACAGTTGAACTAAGTTTTGGTTACCTTGCCCAAGAAGCTTTTATACTTTGTTTGTGAACTTTTGGAGGAGAGGTGGGGTTGCCTGACTCAGCAGAGGAGTGTTTGGACTGGATTGACCGAGCAGCATGTCCAGATGAGGAATAAGATTCATCTTGGTCAACTTTTCTGCAGTGCAGTCAGGGGAGGAAGTCTAGGGAGGAATATGGCCAGGTGTTCCAGGCACTGGCCAAAACAGCCAAGGATTCAGAGTCCCAGCTTCCTCACATGTTCCGTCAGAATTTGCAGGCTTATTTTGTTATTAAGAAATGGCAGCAGTGCGGCCTTTAGCGACGTTGGAGGAATAGGTGGCCTTGGCCTTTCAGGTGGAGTGGCAGGTGTCCTTGGCCTAGGATTGCCAGGAGTTGATGCGGTTCCCAAATGGTCTCCATGGTAAAGAGGCAATGATACGAGCAAGTTCAGAGTCTTTGTACAGCTCAAAGGGGTTCAGGTATGTGGAAGGGGAAGGAAAGGGTCAGGGGGAGCCTGGGGAGGGCGGCGAATTTCTGGGGGCGGCAATGATTGGGGCCCCCTCTCAGGTCCCTGAGGTCCCAAAGAAGAAGAAGAATAATGCTCCTTATAACTACCTCAAAAATCCAGTGAAGCCAGTGTCCCAGAATAAATTGCTTTCTTTGCTTTATTTATATTTATTTCTATCCGTAGAAGTTCATGAAGGTCCTGGGAAGAAGGAGTGTGGAAAGGTCCTAGCCCTGGTGGACACTGGGGCTGTTAAAAATTATGTGGATGAGGAGTGGGCAAGAAGATGTGGATTGTCATTTCAGGAGGATGGATTTGTGTTATTTGGCGGATGTCACCAAGAGGACTGCTGTCTGGAAGGTGCAGGCCAAGATTCTGTTGAGACAAGGCCCAATGAGTTTGAGGAAGAATTTCATGCTGTGGCTCATTTGGTTCACCCAGTGGTGCTGGGGATGAGGTGGTGGCACCAATTCCATCCACAATTTGATATGAAGAAGGGGAAAGTGCTCTTGTCGCCTAAAGGCTCAGATGTGTGGGAGTGGTAGTTCCAGTCCCAGGGGTCATCAGTGGAATGAATGGGGGGAATATCTTTTTTTAGTACTAGATGGGGGGAATATCTTCAGTCGCGCCATTGGAGGGTTTTCCAGAGGAGTACCAGGAGTTTGCATCAGTGTTTGAACACAAGGATGAGGCACCCTTCCCATCTACGTGGGACTTTGCAATTAGTTTCCTGTTCAAAGAGGGCTCTGAGTTGCCAAGGGGATATCCAGTTTATCCATTGAATCCCCATGCTCAGGAGGCTCTTGATTAATATGTCCATAAGATGCTAGGTTTGGGTTTGATTGTGCCGTCCATGTAATCTGTGGTTTCACCAGTGTTGCTGGTGCCAAAGGTGAGCGGGGAGCTACATCCTTGTGTGGACTTCCAGCGCCTCAATGCGGTGACTGAGCCTGACCCTTATCCAATGCCACTCCTGAAAGACATTCTACCCATGATCTTGGGGTGTTTGGTGTTCACCAAATTGGATATGGTTGACGCGTTCAATCAGATTCCAGTGCAGCCAGAGCATCAAGAGTATACCGCGTTTAAGTGTCACTTAGGGAATTTTGAGTATCAGATTATTCCAATTGGGCTGCGTAATGCCCCGCAGTTTTCCAACGCATGATTGATTGTGTTGGGGGGAATAGGTAGGTAGATGTTGCGTTGCCTAAATGAATGATATTCTGATATTTTCCAGGTCAATGCAAGATCATGTGAGGGATGTAAGGATTGTTCTGGAGGTGGTAAGTTAGGTGGCTTGAAGTTGAAGCCATCCAAGTGTGAGTTTAATAAGGACTTGGTGTCTTTCCTGGTAAATGTGGTTTTCCAGGGGGGTTATCAATGTCCTGATAAACTGCGAGCAGTGAAGGAATGGAAGGCCCCAGGAATCAGACTAAAGTGCGGAGTTTTTGGAAGTAGTGAAATTTGTAAGGAGTTTCTCCAAGAACGTAGATGAGTGGGCTGTGCCAATGACAAGGTTGACTGGTAATGTACCTTTCGTTTGGGGGGAGACTGAGGAAAGGTCTTTACAGCGGGTGAAGACCAGTCTGCTGACAGCCCCAGTTCTGGCCCATCCTGACCCCAAAAGACCCATTTGTAGTAGAGAAAGATACGTCAAACTTTGCACTTGGGGTGGTGCTATTGCAGGAGGGTAAAGACGTGGTTGAGCACCCTGTCTGTTACTTCAGCAGGAAGATGGTGCCCTCTGAGATGAATTACCCAGTCTACGACAAGGAACTTTTGGCAATAATGGTAAATAGGGGAGTGGCAACACCACCTGTTGTAAGCCAGTCATCCAGTTGTAATCTGGATTGATCATTGAGCCTTAAAGTATTATAAGTCCCCACATCTGATGAATCAGAGACAGGCCTGGTGGTACTTAGATTTATTTTAGTATGACTTATGGATTGAGTATAAGCTAGGAAAATAGTATATCTTGCCAGAATTGCTGAGTCGTGATTCAGGGTTGATGTTCTCTGAGGAGGAGTTGAGGAAGTTTAACACCGCTACAATGTTGCCATTGAGTTTGTTTGCACTGATCCGGGGTTGGAGAGAAGGAATCTCAGGAACAATTTGGACTTCACAGCGGAGGAGTGAGTTTGGCCAGCGGTCTAGGATGAGACAAGAGATGGGGAGGCGAGCAAGAAACTTGTGGTGTTCTCAGTCTGGGGAGGTCTTATCCGGCATTAAGAAAGGATTTGGGTTCTAGTGATGAGTTTGCAGCAGGGAGTGTTAGCAGCTAACCACGATCATCCTTTGGCTGGACATCCAGGCGGGGAGAAGACACTAGATTTGAATCGTCACTAGTATTCATGGAGGGGAGTGGGTGCTGCAGTATGGCAGTATGTGGAGCGATGTGTGGTGTGTGACAGGTCAGAGTCCCGCCATATGGCACCAGGAGGTAAATTGAAGCCGCTTTAGATTCCATCTAGGCCATAGCCTCTGTGAGTGTGGAATTTTATCACAGTGTTGCACAAGTCCCAAGTGATGAACGCCCTGATGATTGTGTTGGATCACCTGACAAATTATGCAGAGATTTTTCTTGTCAGTCAACCATCTCTGAAAAGTTAGCAGGTCAGATCTTTATGAATGAGGTCTTACCTGACATGTGGTACCAAAGGAGATTGTGTCAGACTGAGTCCACAGTTCACATCTCTGTTCTGGTTGCATCTGTTAGGAAACTTGAATATAAAGTCCTCCCATTCATCAGCTTACCATCCTCAATCAGATGGCCAAACTGAGAGGGTAAATTAAATATTGGAACAGTATTTGAGGTGCTAGGTCTCAGGGTGGCAGGATAATTGGGTGAGTTGGGTGAAGTTGGCGCAATTTTCATATAACAACCACAAGCATGCCTTCACAGGGATGACCCCATTTTTTGCAAACCATGATCAGCACCCAGAGGGTGTGGGGCCTCAGGAGTAGGGTCAGAATCCAGCAGCAGATGAGCTGTCATATGAGACTCAGGATACCTTGAGGCTCCTGAGAATGAATCTAAAGGCGGCATTTGCAGCTCAGAAGAGGAAAGCAGATAGGCATTGGTCAGAGGGAAGCATTTTCAAGAAGAGCGATTGGGTCTAAGTAAACGCTCATAACTATGCCATACCTGTGAGGAGCCAAAAGTTGGGGCCAGTGGCGTTGACCCATATCCAATAGTGATGGCGGTGAACAAGGTGGCGTTTGAGCTGAAGTTGCCAAAGGGGTTGTAAAAATTTACTTAGGGGATTGATTATCGGTTGTCAACCCAGTAACCTTTTTACTGCACAGGTTTAGTTTCCTTGTGCACCTCACGTTGTAAGAATATATAATCTGATAATAGTATGATGACTATCATCCATAGTTGAGTTAGAACTATTTTCAGGACCAACGCTTTAGTCAGTATTTCTGAGTTAAATACTTGATATTTTTACTCGTAGGAATTCATCCCCTATATTACTGTCCACTCAATCTTCATCAAGATCCTCTGATGGCAGTCTCCTTTGACCCAACACACAGTTGGCAGCAATCCCTTAGTCGTGGTTCCCTTCATCTCTAGATCCCTGCTTGGATCTCTACTCTTCTTTCTCTAAGAGTCTACCAATTATTGCCTTTATAATAATATCCTAGAGATGGAATCTTCACGCTAGATGCTGATAGTCTAACTATAACTGAATCTACAATAAAACTAATAATGTTCTAATGTATTAATAAATATATCTGTTTTTATCTCTGTTTTTTATCTCTCTTTTATTATAGTGAATCCTAGGGAATTTATAGGGGATTTGGCCATCTAACCCTCGGTTGACACCTCTTCAATGAAACGGCAGCCATTGCCATTGAATCATCCTTCCTTGTCTTGGCAGCGATGGTCTTCCCCATCTTGGCTAAGATTCTGTTGTTGGACATCCTTGAGACCTTAAACAGAAAGAGTCAGAAACATGTCCCTAACATTTTCCTCTCAATTCAAGTGAACCAACCATGATTGGCTAGCGACCTGCTTAGGTAATGGGACTTTTTACCCATTATGGCAGGTCACTTCACCAACTGATTGATTTGCTAGTTGCAGGCAGCATCACTCACCTCGCAACTCATCATACATTCCCAATCAGTCAGTGATGAGACCTGACCAATCCCAATTGGTACACCTGATAGTTAATCACTATCAGATGCCCCTATTTCATTGGCCACTCCGCCCAATGAGATATTAGATATTCATCTGGATCAATGCCCGATGGATACAACCAGATGAATATCCCAAAATCCCCCAAATGTAGTTCCTTCAAAATTTGGGCCAACCGATTTTTGATTTACTTTGCTTTAGGGATTTTTCCATTAGTGACACCAGGTAATCAAGCAGGCTGGGAATATGGACAAAAATCCCAATACATCCCCCTCTTGCCTAGATTTCCAGCAAGAAAAGGACTGAGGCTTGGAAACACCACTTTGGACACCTGGTCGAATACTTCATTGGTTCAAGTGGAGTACACTTGTCAATACTCAACACTGCTTGGGATGACCTTCAACATATGGCATTCCTCCTCTTCCTCCTCGCTACCACCTACTCAGAGCGCGGTCCCCATGACCTCTTGTCATGCTGGGCTGATCAATTTACTCGTGACAATATTTTTAAGATCCAGTTTTCCCCCCGTCAGGGTATGTGACCCACTGTCATATTCAGGATTTTTTGTCTGGCGTCCTTGAATTCCTGATTCTCACCTCATCCTAGACAGGAGACTATTGCCATCGATGTTCATTTTGTGGCTTAATTAAGAATACTTATTTCTATTAGCCCTTGTTATTTTGCTCATAACCTCTTGGCTGTAAGTCATTCTTAATCCTTCCCTCAGAAAGCTTATTTCATTAATTTTATAAATTAATTTCCTGAAATTGAAGCTTAAAGGATTGTAGAGTGCATAATGTCAACTTCTATATAAGTCCAACATCCTCCTTCTAGTCCCGCTCATATGTCAAACTCAGAATCCCGTTATCAGCAACTTCTGAACAGTCTGTCAGACTCAGACCTCTGCCTCTTCCAGTGGATGAGTCAGGATGCTCGATGGAACCTCTTCTATGGTCCTTCCAGGACTCATACGCCTAGTCTGTCGCAAGGGACTAGTCCTCATGTCAAATTACTGGAAACGCTATCCAATCCCTCTGAAACCAGGCGTGCCATTGTTTTGAACAACTCTCAGCCAACTCTTCCCTTGCAGTCGATCCCTGAGTTGGACTTTGAAACCCTTCTGGATTCAGCTCCTTTCACTGAGGCTTCAAACATCATCGTTGATGCTCCAGAGATTATGTTGGTCACTTTAGATTGTTTGTTCTTATCCTGTTCAGATTTGCTCCCTGAGTTCCTCTTCTGACTCAGGCAATTCTACCAACCTGCTGTGCTGGTTTCTGAGCTTTCAATTGGGAACAGCATACATTCTGAGCTCCCCTATGCTGAACTTTAAGCGCAAGTCACTGAGGCGTTGTCATTAGCACTGAATCCCTCAGATCTGGACAACCTTCTGGATCAGGATACTGCCACTTATGCTCTCTGCTTTGCTGGCCAATTTCTAAGTTGGTCAATGAAGCTTTCAGCCTCACCTGACTTCCATCGGTCATTCAGCTTCAGCTTTCATGAAGCCCATAGTCATCACTTACAAGATGAAATCCGCTCTTTGCATGACTATCTCTTCTACAGAGCTTCTCATTGCTATCTTCCGTTGATGGCGTTAATTGGGGGCATGATTCAACAACCCCCTCGAGTATTCCTTCTTCACTGCCAGCTCACATGTCCAGTGTTCTTGATGAGGCCCTTTGTCAGGCACTCAAGACAAATCTTCCAGTGTCAGTGCCTTATCAGGATTACTCGGGGTTATTCACTGATTGCCTCTTCCTTTATTGCTGTTTTCCTCCCCACTCCAGGGTTTTGTGATTGGCTTCTTCTGACATATCCATTTACCTTCCCCTAGTCGCGTTCTCTCAGGGCTCAGCGTCAGCTTAACAAATGTGGTTTTGTGTAGGTCTCGCCCTTGCAAGTGTCCAATTGCATATCAACTTTGATGGGCTATTTCTTCCCAACACGATCCATCCTCCCTCCCCCAAGAGGCAACATAGGCAGAATCATCCCTGTACTGAGGACAACCAATAAAAATAAAAAAATATAAAAATATATCAGCTTTTTTTCTATGCATTTAAAAATCTTTTTTTCTTTTTTTCCATTATTTTTTATCTTTTTATTTTTTATTCTCTTCTTTTTTTTTCTATGGGACTTGACCTTGTTTCAGTTCAGAGGTCCATCTTTTCCCCCAAACTAAATCCTGGGCACTTAAACCTACCAGTTTTCTATGATTCAGAGGTCCTTCTTTTGGACTTAACCATCTAGATTGGTTCAGAGGTCCTTTTTTTGGACTTGACCTAATCATCAGGACATGACCAACTTAATGGTTCATCAGTCCTTCAGAAACTCTTTTTTTTTTTTTTCTTTGATCCACTGCTTTAGATACTTAGTGTGAACTCAACTTACTACTCTTCCATCCAAGAGATTCTTGATGGAGTAAGCATCAGTTGCCACCTTGGTGATTACTTTGAATAGACCCAACCATAATGCATCCAATTTGTTTCTTCATCCAAAACCATGTGTATTGCAATAGGTAACTCTTTCTCATATTCGATATTCTTCTAATAACGGTTGTTTCTTATCATCTGTCAATTTTGCTTTTATCCTTTTCTTTAAGGTAGTATCAAATGCTTGTGATTGCATATTGAACAGGATACTCATCAGTTGGTTCAGGTATTGTTCAGTACTCATCCCCAACATAAATTCTACTATCAAATATAATATCAGCGGCAACGTGGCTTTCACCCATAAAGTAATTTAAATGGTGTCTTTCCTATCGCTGTATGATTACTGATGTTGTAGGTGAACGTCACCAAACTCAGGTACATTCCCCACATGGAAGTTCTCCCTGCGACTAGCTTTCACAGTGTCACGGTTAGTGTCCCATTGACCCATTCTATCAGTCCATTCATCTCCGGCTGGTATGGTACTGACATGACTCCCCAGATCCCCATTATTTCATCTAGCCTCAGGATCACATGAGATGTGAGGTTGGTCCCATTATCACTCAGTATAACTTGTGGACATCCATGCCAGTATACTACTTGATCCAGGATGAATCTTGCAGTACTGGTAGCATCAACTCTGTTTAGGGCTTTCATTTTGACCCATCTCATCAGATGGTCGATGGCTACTATGATGTACTTCACTCCTCCTTTGCTCATTGCCAGCAGTCCCATCACGTTGATGGACACTGTGTGCCATGCAAATCCAGGTCGGACCAGTTGGTATCCAATTGTATTCTTGTGGGGTTTATGCAGTTGGCATTCCACGCAACAAGCCAGATGATCCACAACATCGTAGTTAATTAATTCCCAGTAATAATACTGGCAAATATGATTGGTTGTTTTTCTCAGGCCTCCGTGCCTGACAACCTTATGAGTGGCTTGAACGATTGCTGCTCTTTCTGACAGTCTTGGGAATAATAGCCATTTCCCATTTATCATCTTAAATACTTGTCCATCCACGATCTCAGTGTTTTCCATCACTTTTCAAAGCGCACCTTGGATTTCTTGAGGTTCGTCCTCAATTCTTCCTTTGACCCTTCTCTGGAATAGATCATCTGCTGTGGATATACCAACTGGACCATTGGTAACCGCAATAAGCCATCCACGTTCTGATGAGAAGCCCCCACTCGGTGGACTATCTCATAATTGTAAGCCTGAAGCTTAAGTGCCCATTGGTCCAGTCATCCTTCAGGTTCCCACAGATTGTGCAGCCAATGCAGCGAAGAGTGGTCTATCACCACCTTAAAGTACATTCCGTGGACATACACCTGAAACTGCTTACAGGCTTAAATGACCATAAAGCATTTATGCTCAGTCACGGTGTAATTTCTCTCAGCGGCAGAGAGTGTCTGTCTCACATATGCCACTGGACGTTCATCCCCAAGTTTATCCACTTGGCTCAGTATGGCGCCGATTGCCATCAACAAAGCATTGGTTTAAATGATAAACTCCTGATCAAAATTTGGATATTTCAGAATCAGCGAATTTATCAGATACTGGCATAATTCATCAAAGGAGTCCTGGGCCTCTTCATTCCATATGAATCCTTTTTTGAATCCTTTAATAAATGAAACAAAGGCTCAGCTATTCAGGTGAAGTCTTGAATAAATCTTCTATAGTATCCAACCATCCCAAGGAATACTTGGATGTCTTGAACACTCTTCAGCACAGCCATCTGCTCAATAGCTGCTATCTTCTGGGGTTGCAGCTGCAATCTGTTTGCGTTAATCAAAAATCCCAGGTATTCAAACTCCTTCTTGAAGAAGTGGCACTTCCGTGGCTTGATCTTCAGGTTATCCGCGGACAGTCCCTTAAAAACTTTCTCCAAGTGCTAAAGGTGATCAGTAAACGTTCTACTGAACACATTGATATTGTTCAGATATACCAGGACGCATGACAACTTCAGGTCGCTCAATATTGCGTCCATGGCCCTCTGAAACGTCGCAGGCGCATTACAAAGACCCTGGGGCATCCTAGTCAGCTGGTATAACCCCTGTGTGGTGATAATCGCATATTTTTCTTGGTCTTCTTCTGGCAAGTCAATCTGCCAGTATCCCTTGATTAGGTCCATTGCAGAGAGATACTTTGCTTCTCCTAAATGGTCCAGTGCATCGTTGATCCTTTGTAGGGGATATGAATCCTTCTTTGTAATTCTATTCAGCCTCCAATAGTCAATCACTACCCAATTTAATCCATCTTTTTTCTTTACAATCAGAATCAGGCTTGCCCAGGGACTTGATGACAGAACTAGAAGCCCATGCTTTACTAGTTTGCTGATCTAATCTTCCACTACCACTTCAGCAGCTTTTGATCCTTGGATTGGTCTCATTCTTATCAATAGATCTTCCTCGGTGTTGACTTTGTGAATTATGCCTTGTGCACATCCCAAATCATGGTCGTCCTGAGAGAATACTTTTTTGATATCTCTTGAATAATTCGAGCACCTCCTCCTTCTGCCCTTCTGGCAGATCTGCAAGCTGCTCTTGATCAACCAATAAGTTGATGCTTTTGGCCACTCCAGCTGATAATCCTATTTTATTGAGAGACCCTAAATCATGGAATAGTCTTAATTCGGCCTGATTGTCAGATTTCCCCACTATTGACCTTGCAATTCACTTCATGTGTATCCCAATTTCCTGGTCATTTTTGGGCAAATTTTCTCCGATATGTTTTAATAATTTGAGCATCTCCTATTGCTGGCCTTCTGACAGATCAGTGAGTTGCTCTTAATCAACTAATAGTTGATACTTCCAGCTACCCTGGCCAATACTTTCAACTCATTGAGGGTGGAATTTCCTCTATTTGGCCGTTTAGGATTTCTTGTCACTTCTTAGGTTCAAACTCATAGACCATAAAATCGATATTTTAATATTTTATACTTTTTTTGTATTTTTCTTTTGCAATGGGACTTGCAACCTACAAAAAGGCTCAGAGGTCCTTCTTTCCCCTTCATCCTAGCTGGGTCCTGGGTACTTAAACCTACCAGTTACCATGGTTCAAAATCTTATCCTCTTAAGATTTAACCAACCATTTAGTTCAGTGGTCCCCTTCTGGGACTTAACCAAAATCTCAGGACATAGCCATTTAATGGTTCATAGGTCCGCTGGGAACATTGCAATTATTATCTCTTAAATTCAATACTTCCAATTAGTATTGACCTTCACTATATGGCAGCAGTGCTGTTTCCTCACATATAGGCTATACTTGCCAACTTTGGGCAAATCTCCTAAATTAGGCTTTTCAATCCTGTCTGGAAATTCGTCCAACCAGCCCTAATTTCATCTCTTTTTCGGCAACTGATGCTTTCAGATATTTGTATCTCATCAGCCAACAGTTTCATCTGATTGTCCAGCTCGTTTTTTTGAAAACGATTTTCAGCCTTCATGGCTATCCTTAATTACACAGGTCATTCTGGCCTCATTAGCTTCATCAATCTCTCCCAAATTGACAAACTCGTCTCCAGTAACTTCTGACCAGTGTTTGAGTGTTATTAAATCAGATGATTTCTCCACTATCTTGGTTCAATCATCTCCTATTTTAACTTCATCTCTTCATTGGTATGGCAATCCAATTCTCCGGATTGATTGATTCTTCTTTCATCCAATGCCTCATCTAAACACTCTCTCCTCAGGACTATTTAAAGCGGATCCAATTTCAACCTGAGTTTATCCTGCTGTTTCTTGGGACTATTTACAGTGGGCCCAATTCCAACCCAGGTTGGCCCTGCTGAAACTCTTCATCCCAAGTAGATGTCTGATGGAACTGGTTTCCTTGCAGCACTAGATAGTTTCATATCTAGGCTGCAAGTCCTTTTCCCTGAACTTGAGTATCTTCATTTTGCTTCACTCGGAGCTCTACTGCTGAGCTGAGTGAATGCCACTGAACGTGATCCACTTCACATTCTATCTTTGTTACTTCCTTCAGTAACATATTTCCAAAATTGGAAACATCTTCTTTATATGACATCATTGATATATTCTTCTACTCAACTAACCCCTGTAGTGAGCAGCAACTTGCAAAAAATTGCTTAGGGGATTGATTATTGGTTGTCAACCAGTAACCTTTTTACTGCACAGGTTCAGTTTCCTTGTGCACCTCACGTTGTAAGTATATATAATCTGATAATAGTATGACGACTATTATCCATAGTTGAGTTAGAACTATATTCAGGTTCAACGCTTTGGCCAGTTTTCTGATTTAAATACTTGATATTTGTACTCGCAGGGATTTGTTCCCTATATTACTGTCCACTCAATCTTCATCAAGATCCTCTGATGGCAGTCTCCTTTGGCCCAACACATTTGGCAGCAATCCCTTAGTCGTGGTTCCCTTCATCTCTAGATCCCCACTCAGATCTCTACTCTTCTCTCTCTAAGAGTCTACCAATAATTGCCTTTACAATAATATCCTAGAGATGGAATCTTCACGCTAGATGCTGATAGTCTAACTATAACTGAATCTACAATAAAACTAATAATGTTCTAATGTATTAATAAATACATCTGTTTTTATCTCTGTTTTTATCTCTCTCTTTATTATAGTGAATCCTAGGGAATTTATAGGGGATTTGGCCATCTAACCCTCAGTTGACACCTCTTCAATGAAACGGCAGCCATTGCCATTGAATCATCCTTCCTTGTCTTGGCAGCGATGGTCTACCCCATCCTGGCTAGGATTCTGACATTGGACATCCTTGAGACCTTAAACAGAAAGAGTTGGAAACGTGTCCCTAACATTTTCCTCTTGATCAAAGTGAACCAACCATAATTGGCTAGCGACCTACTTAGGTAATAGAACTTTTTACCCATTATGGAAGGTCAATTCACCAACCAATTGATTTGCTAGTTGCAGGTGGCATCACTAACCTCGCAAATCATACATTCCCAATCATTCAGTGATGAAACCTGACCAATCCCAATTGGTACACCTGATAGTTAATCACTATCAGATGCCCCTATTTCGTCAGCCGCTCCACCTGATGAGATATTAGATATTCATCCGGATTGATCCCTGATGGATATGACCAGATGAATATCCTAAAATCCCCCAAACGTAGTTCCTCCAAAATTTGGGCCAGCCAATTTCTGATTCAATTTGCTTTAGGAATTTTCCCTTAGCGACACCAGGTAATCTAGCAGGCTGGGAATATGGGCAAAAATTCCAACAGGGGTCATGGGATCATCCAGTGTTGCATGTGTCACAGCTTAAACCATTCTTGGGCAGCCACCTGAGAAGGCCTCTACTCTGTTTCCAGTTGAAAGAGGGGCTGAGGAGTTTGAGGTGGAGGAGATCCTGGAAACAGAGGTGGTGCAGGGTCATAGGTCATTTTTGGTCCAGTGGAAAGGTCATCCAGTTGAGGAGGCCACATGGCAGACGTCCAAAGATTGCACCCATGTCCTGAGAAGATCCAAGTTTTCTTCTTGCCAAGGGAGTGATGTGATGGTTGAGTTTTATCCTCAAAATCACATTGCCCTTATCTTTAATAAGACAGGACAAGAGGGTGAGAGAGCATTAGTCTTGGCTATAACCCAGGTTGAGACCAAGACTGGGGAAGGATGGCAGTTAGATGTTTTATCAGGCCTGGGGTCAAACCAAATGGTTTTGAAGTGGGTGATTTATAGGTTAAAGGTGGATTTGTATCAGAATTGGAACGATTTTTGGGTGTAGTGGTCAGCCATAATGGAATTCAATCCAGCCTAAAATAATTGGGGTTTGCTTATGGCATATTTCAAATGACATAACGTCAAGCATGAAGAATGAGCTTGATCTATGCTTGCAGCAGAGAGCTATGAGAGAAAGGACTTGAGAATGGGAGTCTCTCTAGTTCTGTTTTCTATCAACTTGCCTAAATATATCAAATAAAGCCGTTTCTAGGTCTTACTTATTTTTATTAATGTCTTCCGAGGTTTATGTTGATAAATTTAGTCTACCAGCAGCCATATTTAGATTATATGAACAGGAGTTGGACTTTGAGAGCGAGATTGGGAAGGCTATTGCATCCCTATACACCTTGCCTTAGAGTCAGGGCATGTTGTTGTGTGTAAGCATACTTTCAACTGTCCTCCAAGGGGTATATATCTGTGGCTCCTGTAGCACACGAACTTGAAGAATGGTCTCAGGGACCTTGTCTGCCCTTTAGTCATTGATTTGGGCCCTGCTTCCCAATTTCATTCGTGGCTCACTGGAAGGAGCCAGTGCGTTACAGACTTATGCTGATGATGAATTGACCTAATATTAATATTTGGTGATTAGATGAGCGGATCTGATGGTAATTGCTATAAAGTATGAATGAATGAAGCTTACAATCTGATAGAGTTTTGGAATCGAGTTCCCAATGGGTTTTAATATTTGATTGGACAAAGAGTACTTGGGAACAGTAGCCCTGATAGTATTATAATTAGTCATTCCGCTTCTAATAAACATCTCTTGTTTACCCATCTTTCCTATATTTTCTAAGTAACTTAGAGCAACTAGAGTGGGGAAGGTTGGATAGGGGATCCCCAATAGGCGTAAGTGATCACGCCTGGAGTGGCTGGCGTTGCCAGCTCCCATGCCTCCTCTCTATGAGGAACTGGTAGGAACCTGGCCATCTGTCTACCAGCGGATGCGCTGACTGGCCGCCAACCTTGCAGAATGCAGTGCAGGAGTGCCATAGCCGCCCAGGAAGGGGGATGGACTCACTGGGGCATGCCAAGATGGGTTGGTGAAGGGTCACACGGGTGGGGCAGCGCAGAAGTGCTTGAGCTTCCCAGAAAGGGGGCAGGACTTTCTGGGGCACACGCTGAGGACACTTGGGGCTAAAGGCAAAGCCGTTGGTGGTTGGTTGGTGGTTTGGACATGGATTTGTAGGGGTTGGTAAGCCAATGAAGGTGAAATGGCAAAGGGCCAACCAGTCTTTATACTGATTGGGCTGGCACACTAGTGGAGCCCATGGTCAATTTCATGACAGTAATGCTCACTACAGGTGGTTTTGCTAGTGGGCTTCTTGAGTAGTTGGAGGTTTGGTTATGCAGTGGCGAAAAGCCACTGGTTAAGACCAGTGCTCCTTTGAGGGGCGCTGGGGTGTTGGCACACCATTGGGGTGGGTCGCACTGAAGGATACCATCTGGTTAAGTGGAGGGCAATGTTAAGATTTCAACCAGATGGATCCTTCTGATGAATTTAGTATTAGGAGGTTTGGTTAGTGGGGCGGAATTGCCAGCTAATCGCCTAGTTGGATACTATTTAATGTTATAATTTAATCAAGTTTAGGTTTGGCAGAAGCCGCATCTGATGCTGAAATGCCATCAGAAGATTGTTGTGGGTGTTTCTGGCGGAAAGCCGATGAATTTATTATGAATCATCTAAACATGGTTTTGCTGACTAATTCAGAGCACTGGTGGCTCATGCCAGGGATGCTTAAAGTCTTATCAATTAAAGATCTATATACAATCGACCAGTGACTTTGTGACAGTTGAGGTTTATACTCAACATCACATTGCCCTGATCTTTGATAAGACAGGACAAGCTGGTGTGAAAGATAGAGGGGGTAAGAGAGCATTAGTCTTGGCTATACCCCAGGTTGAGATAAAGACTGGGGAAGGATGGTGGTTAGATGTTTTATCAGGCCTGGGGTCAAACCAATTGTTTTGAAGTGGGTAATTTATAGGTTAAAGGTGGATTTGTATCAGAATTGGAACAATTCTTGGGTGTGGTGGTTCAGCCACTACAGAATTTAATCCAACCTAAAACAATTTTGGGCTTGCTTATGGCATACTTCAAAAGATATAATGCCAAGGATGACAAATGAGCTTGATCTAGCTTGCAGCAGAGAGCTATAAGAGAAAGGACTTGAGAATGGGAGGTTCTCTGGTTATGTTTTCTATTAACTTGCCTAAATATATCAAATAAAGTCATTCCTAAGTCTAAACTTATTTTTATTACTGCCTTATGAGGTTTATATTGATAAATTTAATCTAACAACGGCCAAGTTTGGATTATATGAACAGGAGTTGGACTTTGAGAGCGAGATTGGGAAGGCTATTACATCCCATACACCTTGCCTTAGAGTTGGGGCATGTTGCTGGGGGTAAGCATACTCCTGACTGTCTCCAAGGTGTCTTTCCTGCGGCTCCTGTAGCACACGCACTAGAAGAATGGTCTCAGGGACCTTGTCTGCCCTTTGGTCATTGATTTGGGCCCTGCTTCCCAATTTTATTCATGGCTCACTGGAAGGAGCCAGTGCATTACAGACTTATGCTGAGGATTGATTGACCTAATATTAATATTCATTGATCAGATGAGCGGATCTGGAGGGAATTGCTATGAAGTATGAATGAATGAAGTTTATAAATCTGATAGAGTTTTGAAATCAAGTGGCTGTTGGGTTTTCCAGTGTTTTTTTGGCCAAAGACAACTTGGGTATAGTAGCCCTGAAAGTAGTATAAATAGTTGCTCATCCCCATTTAATAAATATCTCTCTTGCACCAATCTTATTTTATTTGATAGTGGCTTAGAGCAGCTAGAACAGGAGTAGATAAGATAGGGGATCTCCAATAGGCGCAGGAGATCATGCCTGGATTGGCTGGCACTGCCAGCTCCCATTTTCCTCCCTATGTGGAACCAGCAGGAACCTGGCCAGCTGGCTGCCAGAAGATGCACTGACTGGCTGCCAACCTTGCAGGGTGCAGCATGGGAGTGCCATAGCCTCCCAGAAAGGGGGATGGAATTGATGGGGCATGACCAGATGGGTTGATGAAGGATCATGAGGGTGGGGCAGCATAGAAGTGCCTGAGCCACCCAGGAAGGGGGCAGGACTTGCTGGGACACACGCTGAGGACACTTGGGGCTAAAGGCAAAGCTGTTAATGGTTGGTTGGTGAGTTGGATGCAGACTTGTAGGGATTGGTATGCCAATGAAGGTGAAATAGCAAAGGGCCAACCATTCTTCATACTGGTTGGCCTGACACATTAGCGGAGCAAATGGTCAATTTTGTGACAAATTGTGACTGCTTTCTCTTTTCTAAAAGTCCATATTAATTGAAATCTTTGTATCACAAACTACTTAATTTCTCCATAGAATTCCAAGCCTATCAGAGATGGTGTTCAACTACTGTGCATGCAGGTATTGTCAGAAGGTAGTCAAGATAAAGAAACTGTCCTTGGATTTTTCCCAATATATACATTTGGATGATACCAATCATTGACCATCAGGGAGATAACTTCTACTCTGAACTTTGTGGTGTTATTAGCTTTTTCTGCTATCTTGAACCAAGTTTCACCCAACCATGGCAGATAGTATAGGTTGTCATGTATAAAATATGCAGGAATAATTTTGGTTAGCTTTATTAAACTTTCCATATAATACCAGCGCATCTGTTTCTATAAACATGAATCCCATGTTCAACTGATAACAGAGGTTGAGAATAGAATAATTCTAATAGTTACAGTTTTCACTAAAAAAATCACAAAACCTGTGGGTGCACCACCTTGGGTTTTACTTTTTTTTGGTCTGTGTTATTTCTGGTGCACTTGATGCCTTTGAGTGGTGCAAATCCAGGTTCACTGCCCTTTATCATGTTCACCTAATCCTGTCCTTGTTTATGAATTGTACTCATCTTGCTTAGAATTGATTATCAATTTATTCTGTTTAAATTGAATTGTTTACTAAAAGTGATAGTAATAGCAAAGAAAGGTGGTTTAAAAACTTTTGGTAGTACATCAGAAATTCTTTTATAATATAATTCTAGAAATGGCTGGAGTCTGCTCTTATTTATCTCTATCATATATCTTGTATACCACATTGACAAATAATGATAAGTAATACTGATATGGTATAGCATCAACAAAACTAATTTATGCTGATTGATATCCATACATCATCAAGTAATAATTAAGCAGCTGGATAATCTGTCAAAACATATGTAAGAGGTTTTCAATGAAGCTTTGATTGTATAAGGTCACTAATAGCTCTGCTTTTTAATAAATTTTAACTCAGAGTTTATCAATTTTGACTATCAAGAATATTCCTCAGCTTGTCATAAGTAAAGCACCTATGCAAGCCTGAGGTTATTTAAATAATTGGTAGATAATTTATAAACTTTATATGCACATATGCTAAAGATCTTATTGAATTACTATGTTCATGAGTAAATCTCTTTACTAAATAATTTTACTAGATACTGTAGCAGAGTTGAACATGCTTAGGGCTTAGTTTATAAATTTTCTGGCTGTCCTTGCTTGCTACTAGCTTAATACCTAGAGTAAAAATGGCAGCAGCATGGCACTTTTCATTTTGGATTCTCAATAAGATCCATTTTCTTGAGCAAACCACCTGTTGAGTAATTTACTGGACCTAATTATCAGATATTTGATATCAGTGTTATGGTTCAGGTGTATCCTAAGTATCCAAACTTGGTATTTGCAACTTAGAGATTTCACTTAATTATATTTGACTATGATGACACAGGCTCAAGGGCTTTGTAGGTAAGGTTGGACTTAGATTAAGTTTTTATTTAATGACTCGGGCACATGGGCTTTGTTGGTCTATGTCAAAATTAGTTTCTTAATGTCAGTCAAGTTTTTGATTGAATTAATTACTAATTAGTGATATGAATCGCCTTGGTATGTGCTGCTGATTACATGTGAAAGTAAATCAGTTCAGCTATGTTGAAGACATATTGAAACGCCATCTTGAGTTTGATGATGGTGTTTACTCTGACCCTGAGGCTGAGCATGATACCCTGAGTTGAAGTATTTGTAGATTTCCTTACAAACTTTTTACATGGCCAAGTGCCACTGAAAGTAAGGCGTCATGGTTAAGATGTGATTTACATCAAACCCTATAAATAACCCTTGAGTTTACATTAATAGAATATCCTTTAACTTCTGGATTAAGTTTTTAATTTATCTTATAAACTTTTTATATTATCACTTCATTTTGTATTAAGTCAATTTTCACTTGGGATCAGTAGGATCAGGGCAGCGTGCCATCATTTAAGTGAAATGACCAGGTATACAATTGGAGTATTACCAAAAAGCTATATTATAAATTTAAAGCACCATCCTGTCTATTATCCTCACACAATAGATGCATGAAGCTGCAGTTCCCACCTAAAGAAGAACCAGCCCTCAGACAAAGCCCAAAAATTCAACAATGGCGCTCATGGCTGGGACTGCAGATGGTGATCAGTATCAACGTTTGAGTGACCAAATTTCGCAGATGAAGGATGAATACACCAGAAAAATCAATGATCTCAATGATGATCTTGACACTATTAATGAGGCAAACAATAATCCTCATGGAGAATTAAACCAGTACAAGAAGGCAATAAAGGAAAAGTACCAAGTGATTTCTACCTTGCAGCTACAAGCTACTAGCCTGAATGAGGAAATTGCAAAATTAAAATTAAAAACTGAAATCATGCCCATTGGGAAAATGAAATCAACGAGAAAATTTGAGCTCTGGATGGCAGGCGTTGTCAGTGTGCTACACCCCATTTGACTGGAAATTCTTCCAAATATTATGAGGACGAAGCTTCAGAAATAACTACTGAAACAGACGCTGGGCCACGTCAACAACTGCCTAACAAAATGGTTGCTTTGGCCAACCCTATCACCTCAAACTGAGATACAATGCCCCAACGCCCTAGCACGTCTGACTCTAGTCAACCTAGAAATAATTGTGATAACCAGGAATGGGGAAGCGATAATTATAGTCCAGAAAACCTGCCAGCCTTTGACAAGAATGGAAGTAATATCACCTTCATCAAACGCTTTGAAATGGCCATGCATGGGGCCAGCAAATGGAACAAAGCAGCCACCATGATTAATTGCTTGTATGAGTGGAGCATTGAGTTGATTATGCCTCACATTAATAAAAATCCAACATATGCCAAAGTCAAGGAGGCCGTGCTTCATGAATTTGGAGGTCCAGAACGGATGTTGACCAGAGATTCCAAGTTTATGAACATCAGCTTCAAGAAAGATGAAGCAATTGACAAATTTGTGGATCAATTTTATCGTGAAGCTCAAGTTCTCTTAATCACACAGGCTATGGTCAATTTTTGACGCCAAGATTGCACTAGAGCATGCAGTAGAACCTTACCCTAATCTATCAAACACTCTATTGCCTGATTTTGTGCAAAACCTTGCAACATCTGGATTGGTTGACTATTTATGCAGATGCTCAAAAAATTACAGCCCTCCTAATAAAGGTTACAAATCAGGAACCGCTGCCTTTGCTGGAAAGTCCTTTGAAACCAATAAGAAGATTGACAACCCACAGCCAGTGAGTGAAATTACTTGCTTTGTTTGCAATTGTAAAGGTCATTATGCATCCTGATGCCATCAGTGAAACATTAACGTGGTCCTTTCCAATACCGTGCAGGAGGAGGGAAAAGAACAAGCACAATAGATGCAGGACGCTCTATTGTGCCTAAGACACTAGTCCCACCCAATCAACAAGAAAATGATGGCCACGGGGCCTCATTTGACAATGAAATTGATTCTATTTTAGTATCAAATGAAGATTCCTTGAACGTACATGTGGTAACTCGCTCCCCAGAGTAAGGTTGTCACACCTGAAGTCTCTGAGGTAGTCACTAAACCCTATGTGCAACAAATACTTGAGAACATTCCAGCTGATGGGCCAAGCATAGCAGCGGATACCCCAAGCCTGAAAGGGGTAAATATAGCAATGCCAATTGACACATTCATCAATGAATGTCCCAGTATTGGGAATACTCTGAAGAACACTCTTAACTCCTTGTATTCTTCCCATATTCACTTAGTAAACTCTATTGATTCTTACTATTCTGAGTGCACTTACATGGATATCCTGGTCAACAAGGTTAAAGTTGTAGCTATTGTTGATAGCGGAGCACCTGTAAACATTGTTTCCACAAAGCTGGTTAAGAAATTGAAAATAGCTCCAGACATTGACCATCATCAAGAATATGGGACCGCAGGCCTTAACAGCACTAAGAGTGAAGGAGCTTACAGCGCTTTGCCACTGCAATTTGGAGCTTTGGTAGTTGCCACACCCACTATAGTGCTTCCAAACACCAATCATGACATATTAATTGGAACTAGTTTTTTAAGGACCTATGGGATCTCATGCAATTTTAAGGAAAACATATTGACAATTTTGGGCCAATAGCTTCCAATTTATTACTCTCACAATGATACAAACTCCACCAGCCGTTGTAGAAATTTTATCAATATATCTTATGCCGATGGGATAATACCAGTAAGGTATTTTCAGTGGGGGAATTGAAGCCGCCCCATGCCAACTGCCATAAATGAAAATCGAGGAATACCTCTACGTGTGAATAAGGATATGACAATAGCTCCAGGCCATCAACTGGTTATGAGAACTGGGACCACACTGGATATTCCAGAAGGACTGTATGGGGAGGTCGTACCCCCATGGCATCGTTCTCCAATGGAACCTAATATGGCACCTGGAATACTTATACCAGGGCACAGGGAAATTGATGTCTTACTAGCAAATTTGACCAGCCAAAATATTAAGGTCAAGGAATATTAAGTAGTCACTTTCATGCATCTGTTTCCAAGGGACAAGTTAATATCAGCTGTCAAATTTGGTGACTTATCCGAGTTCAGCTTACTGACCAAAACCCTTGGGGCACATATTGTAATATCCCGAGAAATCATTTACCAGATTATTGGAACAACAGAAGAGTGATGCACTAGAGTTGTTTTAACAATACTCCGAAATTTTCACCAAAGATGACCAAGACTTAGGTTGTGCAAAAGGAGTTCAGCATTTCGTTGATACTGGGGATCATATGCCTATTAGAATGAGTCCAATTTGGCGCCCCAGAGCCAGTGAAGAGCTAGACAAATTATTGAAAAGTGGAATGATAGTGCCATCCAAAAGCCCGTGGGCCAGCCCCATTTTAATTGTAAAGAAGAAAGATGACAGAAATCATGTTGTTTTTGATTATTGATACCTCAATGCCATTACAAAAAAGGATTCATACGTGTTGCCCAGAATTGACAATGCTCTGGACCATCTGGGAGGGGCGAAGTACTTTACCACAATGGACCTCATCTCCGGATATTGGCAAATTGAGCTGCCACCAGAGGAGCAGGAAAAGTGCGCGATGATTGCTGCTCAAGGGCTTTTTCAACTGACATTCATGCCACAGGGGCTGTGTAATGCACCGGCAACCTTTCAGCGTGCAATGGACATGACTTTGGGGGACCTTTAATTGTCCTGCGTCCTGGTGTACCTGGATGACATTAATGTCTTTTTTTTTTTAGTACTAGATGGTCCCAACCCAAGGGGGAGATTCATTGATGTGACATTAATGTCTTTTTGCAAACGTTTTCCAAACATCTGGAGCACCTCAAGCAATTGTTTGAATGCCTGTTGAAGGCCAATCTGAAGATGAAACCTATAAAATGCCAATTCTTTAAAGAACAATTGGAATATCTCAGGTTTTTCATTGATTCTAAGGGCTTGCGGCCTCAGCCTCAAAAGGTGGAGGCGATTAACAATATGCAACCTCCGATGAGCATGAGAGATGTTCAAGTGTTCTTAGGCATGGTAGGATACTATCAAAGATTCATGGAAGGGTTTGCAAAAATTGCCAAGCCTCTATTCCACTTGCTTTAAGGAGGAGTTTGATTTTGCTGGGCAGAGGAATGCCAACAAGCCTTTGAGGCTTTGAAAAACAAAATGAGCTTGGCGCCTATCCTCTGATATCCTGATTTCAGCAAGCCTTTTATCATACAAACCAACACCTCATTGACTGCAGTTGGTAGTGTGCTATCACAGATTGGGGATGATGGCAAGGTGCACCCAGTCGCTTATTGCAGCAGAATGCTGAATAAGCATGAGCATAATTACATGGTGACTGAAAGAGAATGCCTGGATGCCATCTATGCTTGTAAACAATTTTAGGCTTACATTTATGGCACCAAATTTCAAGTAGTAACAGATCACAGCTCATAATGATGGCTCCACAATCTCAAGAAACCTGAAGGATGGTTAGCCCGCTGGGCTCTGAAATTACAAGCATACAATTATGAAATTATTCATAGAGCTGGAGCAGCCCATCAAAATGCAGATGGACTATTGCAACTTCCCATTATAGCTGTCCTAAGCAGTCTGGCTGATGAGCTTCATGAAAAATGATTAACTGAACGTATGGAGATGAACCACCCAAATTTCAAAAGGTGATTGAAAAAGCATTAATTGACACCAAATATCAAAATGAAATTCTATACAAACTTAAGCCCGATGGACAACGTCAAATCTTCCCAAAACCTTTTAACCAAATGGAGATTATTACACAAGCACACAAGGCCATCAGACATGGGGGAATGACTAAGACGCTAGAGTTAATTTGAGCCAGTTACTATTAGGATTCCATGCAATTCAATATCCAAGACGTGGTTGAGAAATGTCATTCATGCCAAATTGCAAAACCTGTGAAGTTGGATGTGAAATATTGGTTGATCAAACCCAAATGGGCCTGGCATACCATGTTGATTGATGTAATCAGCTCCTTGCCTGTGAGTAGCCTAGGCAACAAATACATAACTATTGCTATTGACCATCTAACAAAATGGGTGAAGCAAAAGCAATTCAAGATGTCAGAGCTCTAACTACTGCCAAGTTCATTATGGATAATATTATCTATAAGCACAGATACCCCCAGAAGATCTTGACAGACAATGGCACAAATTTTACTGCCCAAATGGTGCACCAGCTTAATAAGTTGATGTCCATCAAAGGAAAGTTGTCAACACTGTACCATCCTGAGACTAATGGTATGGTAGAGCAAGTGAATGGCACTTTAATCAGCATTTTATGCAAAAACGCAGCCTTGGCGCCTTTGCAATGGGCAACTTCAATTAGTGCAACCATGTTTGCATACAATTTTGGACACCACAGCAGCACAGGCCACTCTCCATTTTGACTTTTGTATGGTAGACAGCCCACCCTGCCTCCACTATTATACTCAGTACTCAGTTCAACTGACGCAACCAACCCAAATAACTATGTCAAGCAACTAGTGAAGACCCTAATCAAGCTGCAACCTGAAGCTTATCAAAATACAATTAGTTGAAAAACTATTCAGAAGAGCTATTATGATGCCAAACAGGCTATGGTGACTAAGCTCAAGGAAGGAGATCTTTTAGTATATTGTGACACTCATAGCGCAGGCTGTGCACACAAACTAGCCTCGCTCTGGAAGGGTCCATTTATCATTTTGGAGAAATCTTTTGAAGATGTATATATCATTAAGGATCAAGGCAGCTGGGTTGTGAATCAAGTACATGCTAAGTTCCTTCATCCATATCATAAAGAATAATAAAAAAAGAAGAAAATAATAATAATAATAATTGTAAATCATAGAGTTTACCTCATAGATTGATGCCTCACTGGCATTAGAAGTAGGTATCCCCTCTTTGGTGGGGGAGAAGAATATGACCAAACCAAAGAAGCCTGCAACAAAATCAGAGAGAGGCAGACTTTATACAAGTTCTAACTATCTAGACCCTGACAGAGATGTGCCAAAACCCAAGAAACCTCAGCACCAGGCACACTGGCCCTGTCAGCTTAAGGAAGGCTATTGAGATAATATTCAAACTTTGAGGAATGTGAAGAGTTAGACAGTATGATCCAGGAAGAAGGGTATCCACCACTTATATCCAGTCAAGGCAGGGAAGTGTTGAGTAATTGAATGGACCTAATTGTCAGATATTTAATATCAGCAATTATGGTTCAGGTGTATCCTAAGTATCCAAACTTGGGATTTGCGGCCTAGCAATTTCACTTAATTATATTTGACTATGATGACATAGGCTCAAGGGCTTTGTTGGTTAGGTCAGACTTAGATTAAGTTTTGATCTAATGACTCGGGCATATGGGCTTTGTTGGTCTATATCAAAATTAGTTTTTAATGTCAGTTGAGTTTTTGATTGAATTAATTACTAATTAGTGATACAAATTGCCTTGGTATGTGCTGCTGATTACATGTAAAAGTAAATCAGTTTAGCTATGTTGAAGACATGATGAAATGCCATCTCGAGATTGATGATGGTGTTTACTCTGACCCTGAGGCTGAGCATGATACCCTGAGTTGAAGTATTTGTAGATTTTCTTACAAACTTTTTATATGGCCAAGTGCCACTGAAAGTAAGGCGTCATGAGTAAGATATGGTTAACATTGAACCCTATAAATAACCCTTGAGTTTACACTAATAAAATATCCTTTGACTTCTGGATTAAGTTTATAATTTATCTTATAAACTTTTTATATTATCACTTCATTTTATACAAAGTCAATTTTCACTTGGGATCAGTAGGATCAGGGCAGCATACCATCATCCAAGTGAAACAACCAGGTATATGATTGGAGTATTACCAAAAAGCTATATTATAAATTTAAAGCACCATCTTGTCTATTTTCTTCACACAATAGATGCACGAAGCTGCAGTTCCCACCTAACAAAGAACCAGCCCTCAGACAAAGCCCAAAAATTCAACACCGCCAGTTCAGGCATTATAGCTAGTTTCCAGCTAGCTTTTACTAGTGTTTTAGGAATTTTCTAGCTTGACTGCTGTTTGGTATCAAAACATACTATAAATCAACATATATCGGATTAGCAAGGACCCAGCTTTACCATAAAGTTATGAAAGATGAGTTACCAATTTTTGAAAGGTTGAAAATATGAAAATAAAGGGGCTACATGAAATATTGATCTATTACAGATGATCAATAGTACAAAGAGTGTCAAGACAGTTAAGATCTTTATAATAGATAGTGGCAACCCTATCCGCTTTAGAGCCCCAGATATCATACTTCAAAAGTTAACAAATATATACCATCTCTCAAAGGTCAACCAAAATTTGAAAGACAGCGGTAAGCTTTTTAATATGAACAGCTCGGTTAAGTAAACTTAACTTGTAAAGTGATTTAAGCTCGTCTTTGCAAAAAAACGTAGAATGGGTGCCTATTAAATTCATGGAAGCACAACAAGCAGCATACTGTAGCTTCATAGTTGGAGAGTATGCCGAGTGTAGATGCCTCTTGAGATAAAGGCATGGTGTGGAGGCTGTTTGAAGGGGGCCAAGATGACGCTGATGGGTTGGCGAGATTGCACTAAATAGGAGCAACGGCGAAACTCCCAAACCAACCAATCTAAGCACCAGGGACGGGCGGAAGCGGCCACGTTAACACTGGAGTCAATGGGGTCTTCAACCACCAGTAACTTAATGTTACGCAAAAACTCCCTGTATTCTTTGCTATCTTTCTGAAGATCACAGGGGTGAGCCCGTGGCCGATATCAGCACGTCGGACCAGGTGGCCTAGTCGGAGGGAAATGGCGAATTCTTTTGATTGGAAGTTGTGGCCAAAATAGCCCATAAACCCCTCCAAAAGATTAAGAAAGTTAAGCTTTTGGCTTAACTTAATTGGGGTGAGGCTGAAGTAAACGTTGAAGTTAAAGTATTTTGTGGTGGGTAAAATTTGATTGCAGATCAGACATCTATCGGCTGGTGAATTGCGACTCGGCCTGGGGCTTCCGAAGGGTTGAAAAAGGGTGTGCCGGGAGCAGATCCTTTGGAGATTCGGAATGGCACCCACCATAATCAGATATGCTAACATCAGGGTGGAGTGGCAGTAAGTGTTGATGGTCCCGTCTACCGCTTGATTGACGCCCCGCGCCCCAGCCCAGCTCTTTACAAAGAGGAGGAGATCCCGCACCGTTGGGTCTATCCTCGCATAAGCTGCCAGCAATGCCGTTTTGAAGATGGTTGTTGATTTGCCAAAGCTGATATCAACTGAAATTTCCGATTGAGGATCCTCGAATTTGATCAAGGGGACACGGATGCCCTTGCGATGAAGGATATACACCTTATTCATGCCCATCTTTCGTATTTTATCGCCAATAACTTTAATATAAGCCTCCACTTCATCGAAGCTCGGGTTTTCCTTGGGAAGGGATATGTTGAGATCGAGATCACTAGACCTTGTCAGAAGTCCCGTTTCGAGTGACCTAAATATTTAGCCAAACCCAAATAAATCGAGTTTACCCAGTAACAAACACTTTCAGCTCACTCTTAAATTCGGCAACAATCATGCCCTCAATTTTACTGGCCAACTCTTTACACCTTGCCACCTTGGACGGCTCCATAAGAATTGACTACACCGTTTAAGCCTCAAACTTCTGCCTTTACTTACGCCAAGATGCTTCTTCACCTGGCCCAAAAACTGTGAATCAGTCAGTGGACTTGCTAGGGTTGCATCAAATTTGAATCTTTCGCTTTCAGGGGCCAAGCGATTGGGATGCGAATTGCTGCTTTATGTTTAGTACGAGGCATAATCAAGCTGAAGCATCAAAATTTCCCCTTTTCCTTTAAAGAGCAAAAAACTTTAATATAATGGCCGGCCAAGTTTGATACGGCCATTTTAACCTCTAAATTGTGTTAGGAAGGTCGTCTACCTTCAAAAAAAACAATTCTATAAAAAAAGTCGCGTTGTTCAGTAGCTCGGGTTAAAACCAAAACAGTCACCATAACTTTAAAAAACAAATGCTCAATAAGCTGAGGCTTGATGGAAATGTGGCATGCAATTCTTTTAACTCATGGTGCTCAAGGCATTATAAGAAAATAAGTAAAATTAAACAACCTATAAATAGATAGGGATAAACCAGCTCTACATTACCAGAATATACCCTTGCTTACTTTTTTTAGAAGCGCCAGCCTCATTTGGATCCAAAACCATAGCTTTATCTATCAAAAGCTTTAGCGAGTTTAAGTCGCCAAGCCCATCATCCATCTTCACAAGGAATTTTCGCCTTCGGCTCGATGTTGATAAGACTCCGAATATCTACGGGATAACTCTTTATCTCCGAAAGGGTGAACAACCGGAGCTGAGGATAAAGCTTGAGCCACCGCTGGATGCATTTAAGGAGCCCTGACCTTGGTATGAGACGGCAGTTCTTTTTCACCCGCGTCAGATTAAACGATAGAGTTACATCGTCCTTACACCACTGGCCACCAAACAACCCACCGTTGCTCAACATTCCTTCCCGTTTGGATTGGTTGCGAAGTTCTTCTACGCAGGCCAACGCTAGCTTCTTATCGTTGGCCAGCCGATCTCTTTAATTCTTTCGTTTGATTCGTTGGAGACGTGAATGGTGCCGGTGGTGTCGCATAGCCGCTTCTGCTCCGGCGAAAGTTTCAAATACTGCTCATGGGCCGCGACCGCCTGCTCCCATGTCGGGATGGGCGACATGTTCAGAAATCAACGATGAATGACGCAGATCGGCCTCCAGAAATTTTTTACCCCAAAACTTCATCCTTTGCAGATTTCCCCCACTTGGATCAAACTTTGGTTTCGTAGGCAACCGCCTCGAACTCAAAATTTTGATCCAAACTCAATTTGCAAATGAGGCCGAATTAAGGCTAGTTTTCAAACCTTTCAAATTTAATGGGCTGCCCCCTCAATTTAGGTTTGATGACGTCGAAAGTTAGGATGGCCTTAACTAAATCAAGATCTACTTAAACTACATTCACTGACGTACTGACTGACATCTGAAACCTTCGAGTCTGATAGGTTCAATCTATTTGGCAAATGGGTAAGGATTGGTGAATATTATCGAATCTGAAACCATTGAGTTTGGTAGGTCCAACTATTTGGTCTAGTGGATGAGAATTAGCGAATATTATCGAATAATTCACCAAATTGCTCATCCGAAACTAAACAAAAATCAGTGTAGAGTTTTAAGTATTTTAAGCAGATTTAGGATAACCAGCTCACCAGCCATGAGGGCAGCAGCGAAGCTGTTAGTTTGAGTGGCTCAAGCATAGTGCTGGCACAGCCTTTAGGCTGTCAATGCGAGCTCATAAATAAACCCTAGCAACGCTGGGTAACTCCACTTATATATATAAGTCAGTTTTCAGTAAGGTTTCTCTTAAACCACGAAAGCTAGGAACTTGAAATTTGGCATAGAATTCTGTACAAAATTTGTAGTTCACCTAAAACCTTACATTTTCTGGATTTCTTTATGTGAAACTCTGTTTTAATTTAACCTTAGTAAATTTTTATTATAAACCAATTTAAAATTTAATTATATTTAAAAAATTTATTCAAATTAAATCAAAATACTTATATTCACTTGGGTTGGGACCATCTAGTACTAAAAAAAATACTTATATTCATAAAAGTTTGATAAACATATGCAAATTGGGTATAAAATAATCAAGTAGGTAAAAAGTTTTTCAAAACTTAATTTTAATGATATTATTTGCAAGAATATATAAATCTATATATATACCATTTTTCTTTCAATTTCAACATTTTGCATTTCAATTTCAACTTCGAATTTATATTTCGATTTCAACATTTTACACTTCAATTCCAACATTTTGCATTTCGATTTCAACATTTTACAAATCAATTTCAACATTTTATATTTCAATTTCAATATTATACTTCAGTTTCCATATTTTATGCTTCAACTTTAATATTTTGTATTTGAAATTCAATATTTTATAATTCAATTTCAATATTTTTAGTTTTAGTGATTGCATCATATCTAGTTCTAACTACAGACTCATTGATTTCCTCAGCATCAGTGTTTCCTTTTGGTAGATTATACTATATGATATAAGAGATATACAAATATTTTTTAAATATGAAAAAAGAGTGGGCTATAATATGCTTGCACTATTTCAGCAGGAATAATAAAATAACACTATCACCAAAAATGTTGTTGAGATTAAAATATAAAATGTTGAAGTTGAAGTATAAAGTGTTGAAATTGATTTGTAAAATGTTGAAATCAAAATGAAAAATGTTGGAATTGAAGTGTAAAATGTTGAAATCAAAATATAAATTCGAAGTTGAAATCAAAATGCAAAAGGTTGGAATCAAAATGCAAAATGTTGAAATTAAAAAGAAAAATGGTATATAATTATATAACATCACACCCTGCTTAATATGAGTGATACATTCCTTGCCATTTGCATAAAATAATGATATTAAATTCTATTTTAAATATTAAGTATATTTATTATGATATGTATATGTACAATATAATTGGTACTATATATAATTATTAATATATACAATAGAAAAATTTTGACTTTTCTTTCTCGTTGCAAACACTTTTGCAACCCATTCAATTCAAGACTAAATCTAGTTTGATAATCTCATAGAGGGGATTAGTCTGCGCCCATGTCTGGGAGCAGTTGGGCAAGCAAGGCAAGAGGAGCAGGCGGAAGGCCCGCGGCCTCTAACGTTCGAAAACGCCCCGGAGAATCCGGTGGAATAGAAAAAAATCTAAAAAAACTGGCGGTCACAATTTCCCCGGAAATACTCGCGTGGCAAGCATGATGCAACCAGTATATCAATATGCCACATTCCCAGCCACTTTTGTCGGTGGAATTCAGAGTCCATGTGTATCTGGACATCCAAAAAATGGCCCTATGGGAAAAATTTTGTGAAGATGTACACAAAATTTTCCCGACCGTGGTGTACATTGTACCTCACTCCATGTCATGCGGTTGGCTAGACCTAGGTTTTGAAAATAAAATAGCAGCAGACAAGGCTGCAGCGGTGTGCATAGTGGTTGACCTCCCCGAAGGGCAATGGGTCGTCGAAACTAAATGCACCAGATGGATAAAATCAAACCAAATTTTCCTCACGTTTGACTTTTTACCTACTACGGTAAAACGTGACATTTTGGAGCAACACCTGAAAGATAGTCTCACTATATATGGCAAAATATAATCTTTCAAAATGCAACATTTCATGCTGATGCCACACCTGTGCACCGGCAAAGCCATCGCAGTTCTGACCCCAACTGAGGAGATTGCAAAGGACCTAACCCAGATCCTGCACTCCACCTTTATTGATATCGCAGGGCACACCACCCACCCATTCCGGGTAACCGTAGACAGCGCGCCCCCCATTTGCACCCACTGTGATGTGTTCAGCTATAAGGCGCATGCGTGCCCTATCAAAGAGGGTGTCACATTCCAAGAGCACCCCTCGGCAGCCATAGCCAGCGGGGAGGTGCACTATGAACCAACCGCAAGCACCAAGGAGGCTTTCCCGTGGGGAGCACAAGGTTGCTACCTATTGGTAAAGCCCATCTCCCCACAGGAGCAGAAGAAGGCTAAGCAGGCCCATAGGACTGCGGCCAAGGAAGCAGCCAAGGCCACCACCACTATCCCACACTCACAACGCCAGGAGGATATAGAGACCTTTGTGGCGGAAGCAACTTGGGAATCTATCACCCAATCAGATTGGGAGGCCCAAGCTGAACGGACCACTCAATCCAAGGATCTGATAGGAGATTTGATCTCACCCAATCGCTGCACCCAAGCCCCAGTCAAAACTGACTTGGGACCTATCCCAAACAAAAAATTTTTTTTGCCCCACTCGACGGTGCACCAAACTTATCCGCACCGCAAAAAATTCATCCAACGTCGGGAAAACAAAAAGTGAAGGCCAAAGCCAATGCGACTCTCTCCACAAAAATTAATAAAAACCCCAATAGCATTGCTGCTAATACCCACGCTGCTGTGAAAGCCCATGGGGACCTGGAAGAGGCTGGTGGGCCCGGGGCCCACCCCCTCACACCTAAGGTGCAATAGGGGAAACCTTCACTCTAGGGATGCTGAATATCGCTGGACTCAAGGCCTCCCTGTCCCGGGCTAGGAAACTGAGTTTTTTATAAAACAATTTACCTGTGGATATCCTGGCCATCCAGGAGTCCCACTGTCCATGAGGTTCTGAGGAAGCTTGGAAAAGAATGCTCCTACCATCCCTATCCTTTTGGTCGAAGCACTGTGGGGTGCTAATTCAGAAAAACAATTTTTTTAAATTTATATCTTCAGAAAAATTCCTAAATAGCTGAGTGCTCGTTGTCACCTTCTCATGGGCTGATGTTGCACACACAATTATCAATATTTATACCCCAAACGGTGCACAAGAGTGTCGGGAATTTTTCTCATTGTTCTAATCCCTCCCGCTACCCCCCGATTCTTTCCTAATTGGTGACATGAACTGTTGGCTAACCTCACCAACGGACCGGTGGCCACCCTCACCCCACGCCCCACAGGGTCACGTAGAACTACGCATTCTAAAAGCCACCCCTAGGTTAATGGATGCGCTGCTGCAACATGCCCCACTGCTCAAAAACATGATGCGTCCCCACGTCCACAATGGCCAATTAAGGTCCATGACCCGCATTGACCTTATTCTAGCACTGGTAAAATTCCAACCCCACATCTCCCACTTCAAAACAACAAAAATGGAATTCTCCAACCACTGACTGGTCTCGATAACATACCACTTACCCATCACAGTTGCAAAGGCCCCACATTGGTGCAAAATCTGCCCCCCAGAGCTTGCGTCACCAGGATTTTCCATGTGGGTGGAAGAGGCAACTTTGGCAAAATTGTTTGTTGCACCGTTTTGTGTGGACCCCATTTCCACATGGGCAACTTTCAAAGATGACACCATCCGCCACTATCGCCATCTCTCATCCAGACGCTCACGAGCCACATTGGCGGTTATATTGCATGCACTGGTGGAATTGGCCCACTTGGAGTCCAATATTCTAGCCTCAGGATATAGCCCTGCATGGGGCCAGAAGTGGGTGGAGGCAGCCGCCCACCTCAACGCACTTGAAAGGCAACACAAACATTGGGTTTGTGTCCTATACAGGGCCACACGCATCACTAAAGGTGACAAGTGCACCGCATACTTCTTCAAAAAATTTTTTGTACCACGTCAGAGCATGGCCTGCACACAGATGCAAAGATCGGATAATTCTATTGTGGACACACCGGCTGAAGTGGCAATCAAAATCCAAAGATATTACTCCAAGTTATACTGAGCTGAACCAATTCAGCTGGCCAAAATGGCAGAATTTCTCAACAGAGCTCATATCTGCACCATTTTCTGATACCCAAAAATAATAAATTTAATTACTCTGAATGAATTATGGACTACCATTTGTGGTGCACCAAACCGAAAATGCCCAGGCCCAGATGGCATTCCATATGAGTCCTACAAAAAATATTTTAAATATATATCCCCATTGCTGCTAGCCTCACTCAACCAAAGCCTGTTGGAAATGCGCCTCCTACCAGGAGGACATGAGGCCTTTACAGTCACACTCTTCAAGAAAGGGGATAGGCTAGACTTAGCCAACTGGTGCCCCATTTCTCTGACAAACACAGACACCAAAATTTTTAACAAAAATCATGGCTAACCGTTTAGGGACTGTAGCATCTGCCACCATCTCCCCAGAACAATTTGGTTTCATCCCCAGAAGGTCGATTTGGGATAACGTGCACTCTGTGGCTAATGTGTGTCAGTCCACAGCCTCTGGGGCACTTGTATTCTTGGACCAACAAAAGGCCTATGATAGAGTAAACTGGGAATACCTTAAAGCCTGCCTCCAAAAATTCTGCCTACCTCCCCGCTTCATTAACTGGGTGATGCTGCTCACAGAATCTGCAACAATGGCTGTGCGTGGCCCAGGTTTCCTAACGGAAGTAGTCCATCCTCAAAGGGGCCTGCGACAAGGGGACCCCCTGAGCCCACTCTTATACAACTTCAGCCTTGACCCACTACTGCGAAATGTGAATGCCCAACTCACTGGGGTCCATGTGCCAGGCCAAACCCCAGTCAAGATGATGGCATTTGCAGATGATTGCGTGGTGGGGGTGTCTAATAACAAAGATGCACGCGCGCTTGAAGCCCTCATCCAGGAATATTCCCGGGTAAGCAACGCAGCACTGAACGCCTCCAAAACCAAAATCATCCTCCTTGGTCAGTTTCAGAACTGCTGGGCCCCAGCAAGTAGTTCCCAACCTGGCCCATCTGCTCGCCCATGTCCACGCCTTACTAACTCAAAACACACCACTCCACTGGTGCTCCCCTTTGTGCCACGACCTACCATAGGACTGGTACGCCATCTGGGCGTGTGGTTGGAGGCAGGTGGATACGCGTCAGCAGTAATGGAGTGCCATATACTGGACAACGTGACGAAGCGAATAGCCTCTCTCAGAGCCCACCCTACTACCCTCACTGGCAGGGTTGTTCTTGCCAACTCTATGCTCCTATCCAAAGTCTGGTTCGGAGCCCACGCCATCCCCTTCTCCCCAAGCTTCTTCAAATCCCTGTATGCTTTGCTACAAGGCTGGCTTTGGTCAGGCCGCCCTCCACCTGTACAGCTAGAGGTCATGTTTGGCCCTCATCATCATGGTGGCATGGGCCTACTTGACTTCAAAGCCCATGCCGCCAAGATCCTGGGCACCTGGATTGCGGCTGTCACTGCTCCTACACTCCCATCCCAACACTGGTCCCGCGCGGCCCGCTCCAACTTCTCCTGAGCCTTGGGCCTCAACAATCCATCAAACCCCCACTCCCTGATGAAATACCTCGCATCACACACATCAGCCACAGGTCCTCACGGGACCAAAACCCACTACAAACGAATCCTACTCTCCATGCGAAGCGCAGAGTGGAGAATTCATATTAGTGGACATACAACCCGAAGAGACTGCCCCTCTCCTCAGTTCACACAAGAGGTACAGGGGCTACCCATCCATGATGGCATGATCCCCATTCGACCCCAAGTCCTATCCAGGGTGGACTACCTGGACATGATGGACATCCCTTATTCCACTGAGACCCAAAAGACTATCTGGAAATACGCACACCATCCTCTGTTGCAGCCTCAAGTCCGCTCCCATGTGTGGCGCTGCCTGAGGCGGGTGTATCATACAGCTGAGCGCTCTAATGCTTTACACTCATCCTGTGTCGTGTGTGGCCAGTATGGAACGCTGTTTCACCGCCTGGAGAAGTGCCCCACCTCTAAAGTAATATGGTGCAAAGTCCAACGTCTGCTAGGCCAGGATCAAACACATCCCTTCAGTCTGTCAAGAGATATGTTTGCTTCATCAATGGCCTCCCCCTCCCACCCTCCCTCCATGCTCTGGTGGTTGCAATCGCCATGTGGACTATCCACACGATTGTCTTGGATGCCATCGCTGGATCCATCCCCACCCTCCCTGAAGCTGTCCACAGATTCTGGTCTCACTTGGTGGATCACTTTCAAGCGTGGATGTTTGGATATCTTCCACCGCGTCGCCGACAGCTGGTCTCCTCCTGGTTCCTAGTCTGGTTCATCAAATCAGACCCCTTCCTCCACACGTGCTCAATAGTGGCTACGTCCCCTACACACGTTCCCTCCCCCTTCCCATAAGTGGCGTTCCCGCTGGCAACAAGAGATAGCATTGCTTCTCTGGGGTGCCTCCCCTGGTACTAAGTTTTGCCTCGTCTGAGTCATATTTGGAAGTGTCCATCCCATGGTCGGCCTTCCCCGCAATAAATTTAAATACAATAGAAAAATTTTCTTAAAGAATGTATTATAGCAGATTCACATTATGTGGGGTCATCCAAAATAGGGTATGACTGTAAATATTTCCTTATATTTATTTGAGGTGGGCTGAATTGGGGAAAATACTGCACTGAATAATAATTAAATGTAAAATCAAAATCAATGGGAAAGCAGGATATAATTTGGTAAACCTCCACATTTGTATTCTGATAGGCTAGGAACTCTATGGACCATCTTGCTATTTGCTATATCAGTAGGAGCATTGGTATACAATGTCAACATAGTCATAATATAAATCATCCCCAACCCAAAGATTATCTACCAGGATTGAACTTGGGAGGCAGTGGTCATTAAGTATATTCTGTAAATATTTTCTTCCCATAAATTACCTATATATACAAAATTTGGTATATATATGTCTCTTATATTAGGTTCTTGAGTAAATAAGTGTTTTAAAATTTCAATCTTTAACTTGTAATGGGCAAGGCGTTATCTGACTGCCACATTGCACTAATATTCCCTAGTGCAATGATCAAGACCAAGGGTAATGGGCATGATTGCAATAAATTTCAAAAATAGCAATCAGAAGAATCAGATGCCTCAAAATCAAATTATAATAAATATTTCGAGGTTGACAAGGGATGAAATCCTAGTAAATGGTGCTCTGGCTAACCAGATGCTGCCAAATATAATGTTATCAAATATGGTGATGATGGATTAAATCCTCAATAATGAAGCTCTGGACAACCATAAGCCCAAGTTCAATGTTCCCAAATTTAGCAATGAGGATGAAAATCCTCATAAATGGTGCTCTGGCCAACCAGATGTCAATAACCACAATATTACTAAAAGATGATGAGGATGAAAATCCTCATAAATGGTACTCTGGCCAACTAGATGCTACCACTTCAGTTGAGGCTGGACAAGCCTCTCAGAAATAGCTATCAGGCAAATCAGAGGCTACCAAAACCCTTTTAATTAATTTAAAATTTAGAGATAAGGATGTCAAAAAAGGTTCAGGCTTTGAGAATAATTTGAAAAAAATAATAAATGTGGAAAAGTTTCTGCAACTGCAAAGATACCCAATCCTAGTGCTGGAATGGGTCTCAATAAGGAAATCAAGGGTCTAGATCCTTAGGTTATGCCTGCTATTGAGAAGTTGCCTGCAGATTTCACAGAGAACAAGACCTGATCTTTCCCTAAGCCTAGTATAAATTTGAACTGACAAAGTTGCATAAAGCAATTTCAACTTCTATAATTTGAAATAAAACTTAATAAATACAAAAATTAATTTTTAAGTTGGAAATATCTTTATTAAGTTCATAAGGGAAAATGCACATGGACTACAGCTCAGACTTTGACTAGGCCATTGGGTCCTTATATGCGCTTTCTGGAGGGCAGACTCTCTTACTTGGTGCCAACATAGTTCTGACTGTGGCCCAAACTTTTGTAGTCAAGTGCTTTCCACACAGTCAGATTAGGGATATTTCCATGGCAGGAGCATCCTGCTTATGGGCACTTACCTGGGCCCTCATGCCTAACTGCTTTGTGGCAGTGTTCAGGGACCCCATCCATCACATTAGACAAAACTCATTTAACATGGTGTCTTTATTTTTGGATATGATGGATAAGCCTTCAGAACACGCCTTGTCTGCATGGTACAAACACCTAACCACGCTTCTGATAATCATCTTTTCTCTCCTGTTGTAGGAATCCAGCTATTTAGGTACTCACTGGTGCTAATGCCGCTGGATCCCACAAAATAATTGATAATTTTAATAAATTTAAACTAATAAAAAACTTGGGTTTTTAGTATTTTATTAGTAGCAATGGGTTAATAAAAAGCGATCCTTCCTGATTTTTGACCATTATGATTTATACTACTTTTGAGGGTTGGAGGGAATTTGGGGATACTTTTGGAATGGCTTTAATGCTTCCAATTTAGGTAATATGAAGGAATAGCATGTCACAACTCAGAAAATCACTTCAGGGCAATGGAACAAAAGAAGAGAAATTATGATTGGCCAAAATGTACCCTGAGGTAACGTTTTTATGAATATGAGCCAATCCCCATCTTAGAAATTTCTTACACCTTGGGGAACCCCTGCCAAGCCTTTAAAAGGGGTCCCTGTGTAGGTGCGTTGAAGGACTTTGTTGAGGTTGGGGGAGTGCCTTCCAATGATTGCCCAAAGTCTATCAAGTGGTCAGAGCAATCTGATCATTTGATTTTGTGTAGGTTCCTGAGGAGGTTTCAAAACTGGTGTTACCCCAATTAACAGGGTTTCATCAAGAATTGCCTGGGTCTTTTGGCCAAAATCTTTGATAGCATTGTTTTTTTATTATTAGAATCACTCTTAAAATCATCAATTATTGCAAATAACTGACATTTACCTTTTTCAGCTGAAATCAACCTAAAACATTCTTCTTTTTCAGCTGTAAGGGCAAATGTCCAACATCACTACCTTCAAGAATGTTGGGGGGAGAGTAGGTCCATAGGAAACAGCCATGTACGCAATTAATTGTAATACTAGTAGCTAGCAATTTGATGAAATACTCGTTTCTCCGCTTGTAAGTGATGATGAGGGACCCTCCCAAATTGATCCAAGCTTACCGCTTCTAGGAGTGATGTAGTTATGGTAGTACAATACCATATCAAATACTTGGAAAGTAGGGAGGGGTTCAGAGATCATTGGCAGCCTGCCCTTCTTTTGTCGCAGTTTTTCTAAATTGGTCATAGCTTCAGATTGGAGTTTTATGATGCACTGAGCCAATCTTCTCATGACCCTTTTGGGTTCCTCAACTCTAGAGGAAAATACATCTTTGACTAAGAGGGCAGATATGCCTGATTCCCGCCCATACAAGACATGGAATGGAGACGTTTTTAGAATCTGATGATAGCAAAGCTGGTAAGCCATAAGAGCTTTGGGTAAATGTTGGTCCCAGTGAAGAGGATCAGAGGATGCCATTTTTCAAATAATGGAAACAAGGGTTCCATTTTTTCTCTCCACAGTCTCATTGGTGGAGGGGTTATACAAAGCTGAAAACTGTTTTTTGGTCCCATAGAGGTGGCCAGGATTTTGACTACTTTGGAGGTGAAGTCCTTACCATTATCACAGAGTAGTACTTGGGGGCAGCCATGACGTGTGGAAGTGTTTCTGTAGAAAGTTAGCAGTGGCCTTGGTCATTTGGGCAGGAAGAGCCATGGCTTCCACCCACTTAGTGAAGTGGTCAATAGCTACTAGAATAAATCTATTTCCACTAGTAGACTGAGGAAGGAGACCTACTACATCCAAACTAATGGTGTGGAATGGTTGCTGAGGGGTAGTTGGTTGATACTGACATCTAGTCTTGAAACCAGATTGCTTCTTGCACCTAAGGCTGGCTTCCAAGACGTCAACAATAGCTTCCATCATATCATCCCAATAGAACCGATCTTTAATTCACTCATAGGATTTCTTTGCCCCACCATGACCTAGGGGTGGAAAAAGCTTCTAGGATGGCAGGTACACATTACAAAGGTTGAAGGTAAGGTAGCCATTTTGTCCCCACCTGTTTATACAACCTCCTGTTCTCCACGTTGGTGTTATGGGAGTGATAGGCTAACATTTTCTGAACAGGCTCATCTTCAACCTCCCATTCATCTGGGATCAAGAAAGGTCATGTAACCTCTCTGCCTCACTGTTATATAAATGAAGGACTGGTAGCCAAGTCAACCCATCAACATTCAAGTGACAGGTTCCAGCACAGTGTTTAATCTTCATATCATAAGGCTGGAGCTTTAGAGCCCAGCGAGCTAGCTGACCAGTATGATCCTTCATGTTCTGTAACCGCTTAAGAGATGCGTGGTTGGTAACTACAGTTAAGGTGGTTCCATATAGAAAAGAGCGGTAGTGCTTTACATCCAAAAGAAAAGCAAGGCACTCCTTCTCCGTTACACTGTAGTTGCATTCCCCCTTTGACAGCTTCTTACTAAAATAGGATATAGGATAATCTACACCGTGTTCATCTAATTGAGCTAAGGTAGCCCCAATGGCATAATCTGAGGCATCAGTGAGCAATATGAAAGGTTTATTATAAGCTGGGTGCCGTAGGATAGGATGTTGTTGTAATAGTTGTTTCATCGTCTCAAAAGCGGCCTTTTTCTCAGCACCCCAATAGAAAGGGGTATTCTTAGTTAATAGATGGACAAGGGGCTCAGTGAGTTGGGCGAACTTAGGGATGAACTGATGGTAATACTCCGTCATCCCTATTAATACCAGAATATCCTATAAATTTTTAGGGGCCGGCATTTTTGAGATGGCTTTGGCCTTGTCCTGCATGGGTTGAATTCCTTCTTGGGAAATGGAGTAGCCAAGGAAATCTAATTTACTATGGAAGAAGGTACACTTTGAGGACCATCTAGTACTAAAAAAAGGTACACTTTGAGGGCTTCAACTTGATATTAGACTTATGTAACCGTTAAAACACCTCCTTCAAGTGATCAAGATGTTTGTTGAAGGTTTTAGAGAACACCGTGATGTCATCAAGATAGATGATGACACAAATTAACTTGAGGTCCTGCAAGATGTGATCCATCACATGCTGGAAAGAGACAGGTGCATTGTACAACCCTTGGGGTAATTGTGTGGGTTGGAAGAGACCTTCACTACAAATAAGAGCGCATTTCTCCTGATCTTGAGGAGAAAGATACATTTTCCAATCGCCACTGGCCAAGTCCATGGCGGAGAAGAAGTTAGAGCCAGAGAGTTGGGCCAGGTCATCATCAATGCGAGGGATAGAATAGCCATCCTTCTTAGTGAGTCTATTTACCTACAGTAATCCATGACTATCCAATGACCTCCATTTTTCTTTTTAATTAGTAAGAAGGGTGAAGACCAAGGGCTTTGGGAAGGAACGAGCAACCCCGCATCTAATAAACTGCTGGAGGTCCATCCTCATTTGTTTTTCTCCACCTTTGACTTACAATAAGGTTTGTACCTTATAGGCCGGGCATCACCCACATCAATGGAGTGGCACCAGCCCTTCATGTGGCCATAGTCAGTTTCCAATTTGGAGAATATGTCACTGTATTCATCTAATAATGTATGAGCTTTTTCCAACTCCTCTGGGGTCAGCTTATCCGAAATATGAACATTGAGCAAAGTGCACACCATGTTGTCCATGGATAAGCCCAAATCCGCCATAGAGCCAAAGGAGTGGATATGTTCAATGTCCTCTTCTGTCAGGGCAAAGCCTGACATGAAAGATATCCTGGATATATCAGTTCTTATTAGTAGAATATACACAGTGCATTCAAAAAGTTCTGGGACTAACGTTATAAAGACACAACTTTACAAATAAATAAACTTTCTTTTATCATAATTTAACATACAACCTTTCCCTCTCTATACATATTTATATTTCTAAAACAATTGTTAAAAGGTATGCACATAGTTCCTATTTTGTATAACCATGTTTAAACCAGCTGTCACATTATTATGAATTTTCTCTACTTTATCAAAAGGATGAACCTTCAGTGCCACCTTCAGATTATAATTATCCACCCTATTCACCAGATTTGGCTCTGTCTGACTTCTTTCTGTTCTCTAATCTGAAGGTGGCACTGAAGGTTCATCCTTTTGATAAAGTAGAGAAAAAACAGAATAATGTGACAGCTGGTTTAAACATGGTTATACAAAATAGGAACTATGTGCATACCTTTTAACAATTGTTTTAGCAATATAAATATGTATAGAGAGGGAAAGGTTGTATGTTAAATTATGATAAAAGAAAGTTTATTTATTTGTAAAGTTGTGTCTTTATAACTTTAGTCCCAGAACTTTTTGAATGCAATGTGTATGATATATGCAATCAGCTTAAACAATCGAAGATGATAGCAAAATCACATAGCAGAATGAATAATGAGTCAGACAAGTCGATTCAAGCCTAACAAATCTGAATTGAACATCAGAACACCTGGGGCCAGGTCATAGTAGTCCTAACTAGGCAGTTGACTACTAGTCTAAACTTTGGTTATCTAAGACATAAAAAGCCTAAAGAATCTAAAGCTAGATAAGAATCAAGTAAGCACTAAAGCTAGTTCAATTAGTCTGAAAAGTGTATATAAGCTGAATATTTCTAAAATCATTCCTTGCAGTCAATAAAGTTAAGATGCTTCTAAATACTTATTTAATATACCTGCCTTTGATCCTTAGTAAAGTTCAAGGATCTTTATTATCAAGCTTAATATTAATTTAACAACCCTGAAAATCCAACTATTTTCACTAACCCAATTTTACAATTACCCACTGTCACTGATATCTTGGCCTTAACAGGGGTTGGACTAGCTGAAGCTCTACAACCTATATTAGGGCCCAACAGACCTTTATTCACAGCTGTTACATTTTTCATCCACATCCTACCCTTGTTATACTGGACTCTTAGCTCAGGCATGGCAAGTTCATGAGTTGCTATGTCAGACTGGGTTAAAGATATTCCAGTCCCTGACATCTACAGGGAATAGGAAGCCTCATCCAATCTCCTGGTGTTTTCATATGATCGTGTTTTTTCCGGTGAGGTTTCCCAGTAGAATGGTAATAGGCCTCTGGTAGGCTGGGTCTAGTATCCCAGGAAAGACACGAGGCTCCAAGGAACTAACCCCATCAATACTTATGAGGTTCAACAAGCAATGACGTGGTATTTGAAGCGTGATCTTAGTGTCAACCACTTTTTGTTTACCAGGATTAATCAAGACCTCATCTGCATCGTAGAAAGGGATAAAATCCCCAGCATCCACTGAATTGAGTAATTTCTTTGTGCTGCGCCCAGAAGTGGAATAAGGCAAGGTTATAGCTGAAAAGGGGTATTCAACCTGGCAAGAGCATTTGTGCTTACTGGATTCTTTATTAGATAAGACTAACGGGACTTCATAGTTGAGTAACAAGAGGTAACCTTGCTTCAGGTTGATTATTCCCTCATACTCAATAATAAATTGAGTACCAATGAGCATATCATACGCGTTGTTATCTAAAGCCACAGTAGGGGCTGATATAATAGGCTTCCCAACTCGAATGGGAAGGGAAGAATATGCCCCAATAGCACAGGTATTGTTGGGGCCAGCGGTACCAAATTCTTGCGTGTACTCCAAGTCAGGTGCTAGTTTTATCTTCTTGATAAGCTTAGTGGAGATCACGTTGACTGGGGAGCCAGTGTCCAGAATGGCCATTATTTGGACCTTTTGAATGACCACTTCAAATTTAGTGAGCGTTCCTCCAAAGTTAGGTGACAAAGCTAAGACCTCCTTGAGCTGGAAGGTGGAGGTAGCTTTTTGGCAGTCTGCGGGTATTTATCCATAATGGATTTTATGGGATGCACCCGCTGAAGAGAGCGTATCAAGCCAGATAAGAATTGGTCACCATTGCTGGCAGTGTCAATAACTCTTGGACACCCTAGTATTTGGCTGAGGTACATTTCCTCAGGAATGGTGGTCTCAACTACTTCTTCAGAGTTTAAATGGTCAGGCACTATTACTTCTGCGGGGGCTCCTAATATGTAATAACCAACGTCATCATAAACCCCCCTCATATTCCTCCACAAGGGTATTCTCAACCACAGGCAAAGTTGCGATGGAGGTAGGGGAGATGTCCACAGAGGATTGAGTAACCTTAGGGGCTGCATTTACCAGCTTGGCTGGAAGGGAAGGCACAGAGGCTTAAGTGTGCTTGTGCGAGAGTAGGGCCTTAGCTACCTTACAGGGCTCAGAAACATAAGAAGGAGTGATAACCTTTTTAAGACGCACTGAGGAAGCAGGTTTTGCAGGGAGGGTAGGCATAGGTGGGCTCACCCTTAACTGTTCAACAGGCGGTAGCTCCTCAACGGTGAGAGCTGAAGGATTCACCTCAGCCTCATTTGTCATGGCACATAAATGAAATTTGGCTACATCTAACAAATTCGCTTTTATGTCCCAGATGGTTTTAAAGTAGCGTTTCACTGAGATGATATGCCTGGCTAGAGAAGGCTTAGACGCTAAACCAGTTAGCAGGGTGACAATAGCATCATTAAGGGTAAGCATGTTTGAGGTTAATAACCTTTGTGCAGCAAGGTAAAATCGTTCATAAAAGGCAATAGGCGATTCACCCTCATACATGCTAAGGCGCATAAAGGCCTGTTTTTCCCAATGTAGATTCTGCTTTGATCTGAATTCAGCTAAAAGAGCCTCCTTCACCTCTGACCAGGTGTACACAGGGTTCAGGTTAGGTACTATCATCTCCTGTGCTAAGCGGCTTAAACAAGGAAGGATGTGTTGAACTTTTTGCTTGTCAGTTGCACCATCCATGGCAGCTTTGTAGACATACAAAAAGGTAACAATGCTCCCTTCGGCAGGGATGTACTTGTCCTTAAGGGGAAGTTTGAAAGGTCGCTGCTCAAGCTCCTTAAGGTGGGACAAAGCGTTTGCTAGTTGCTTTTCAAGGGCAACTATTTTTGGTGTACAGGGATCCCCTGTAGTGAGCACCGTTTTGTGGGAAACCAACTGAGTTTGGCTCACTGGTGCTTTTATAATGCTGGAGTCCACAAAGATTTATATAAAATTTGAAATAGAGCACTATAAAAATTGGATTTTTATGATTTTTTATTATGAGTGCGGTGGTAAAACAAGAAGCATTCCCCTTGATATCCACCCAATCTGTATTTAAACTGATTTTGAGGGTTGGGGGGAATTTGAGGGTAGTTTCAGAATAGCTTTGATGTATTTTGAATTAGGAAATGTGATAAACTCTCCTATCAGATCATGGAAAATGAGAGTTACTTTCTGGGAAAGCGATACTTGGGGTTTTGGGGCAGAATGTGCCCATGTGGTAAGGTTTTTATGAACTATAACCAATCACCACTAGGTAAAATACTTTCATCCTGGAGGACCTCCACTACATCTATAAAAGGGGGTGGCCCCCGTGTAGGTGTTTGGAAGGACCTGGTGGTGGTTGGGGAAGTACCTGCTGATGGTTGCCCCAAGGTCTGTCATGTGGTCAGGGAAATCTGACCATTTGAGTTTTCATTAATTGCCCAAGCAGGTTCCATAATGTGGTTACCCCAATTGATGGGGTTCCACTGAGAATTGACCAGGGTCTTTTGGTCAATTCTATCATTGTTATTATTAAATTTAAATCTGATTCATCATAAACTCATAAATGGCTAACATTTTCCCGTTTTGGTTGATTACAACCAAAACATTCTTCCTCTTCAGCTTAGAGGGCAAATGTATGATACCATAAATTACCTATATATAAAAAATTGTATGTATATGTCTCTTATATTAGGTTCTTGAGTAAATAAGTGTTTTAAACTTTCAATCTTTAACTATGAAGAAAGCTGGGAATCTATTCTTTATAAGTCAGTTATATATAAATTATCTCTTAAACTATAAAAGCTATGATTTTAAATTTGCATAAAGGTTCTTAGTTTTGCACACACTAATAATTATATAAATTTTAGCTGAAAAAGCTGTACTAAAGCTGGGTGGTGAGTATTTTTGTTAATAATATTTTGGCTAGCAGTTTGGTGTTATTTGATTTGATATGTCCAAAGTTTTTCTATGTGATTTATGTTTATTTGATTGATTTTCTGGGTTTAAAGATTTAGTTTAGTGGATATGGTTTAAGGATGAATAAATAAACTTAATGGTTAAGGCAAACTGCTGGTTAACCTATAATATAAAATCCAAAAATGTTAATCCAAATCATCTGGAAAGTTATAAACACTATAACAAAGCGTGAGTATTTAGATGCTAGTACTTAACAAGAAGTGAACCTTGATATTTTCTCAATAATCCATATATATATTTCTCATCTACTTAGTCCAAAACTATTTTATTCTTAGATAATTGCAGAAAGCAGGTTTAAAAACTGTTTCCTTTGATAATAAAACAAGCTTTTAGCCTTGTATAATTTCTAGTTTAATATTCTTCCTATTTTTCCACTATCTACCGGCCTAAGAATTTTTTTATATTCTCTGTAAATAGCAGACAATGGCTGTCACTTAATTAAAGCTAATATACAATAGCTTGATGCTATACTAAATTAGTACCTACAATATTAAAAATTGGTAATATTGCTAACAAAGTTGTGATCCTGTTAAAAAACCAAGTCTTTGTTGATTAAAAATTGGTTTAAACTATCACCTTAGCCTTTATAAGGCTTTGTTTACATTAATTATTGGATAATTTAATCATGGACCCACTGATAAATGGTTAGTAGTTTACAATATCTAGGGTGATGAATATAGATTTTGCAATGTATAAAGTCTCCAAGATCTACTTATCTACTACTTCACATAATAAATAGTTTTGTAGCACAAACATCCCTTTCAATAGCTGGGATGAGTTGCAAGAATGTGTACATGCCAGTTTCTATATTTCTACCATACAACTATAAGAAAGAAATTATATCTGGATCAGTTATTTTATTAATGTGAGAATCACTTTGTGTAATAATTGGTGATTATACATAGATTTCTAGGGTCAAAACTTAGATCTCTCTAAGACAACAGTAAAATCCCATTTCTCTGAATTAACTTATTTGTTGAGTTGATGCATTTTGTAACAATCTAATAAATAAATATTTCTAATAGGTTTTGGTAAATTTAGGCTTTCAATCTTAGCCAGCAATTGCTTGATGCCAGCAATTGTTAGGGTCCCATGCCAAATTTATGATTGATCCATGTAGCTCTTTCTGGGCTACAATACATAAGATGATAGTGTTTCCTTTTCCTCACCTGAAAATTTTCTATTATTCAGGTTCTATTTCAAATAAAGCCATTATCAATTATATTAGCATTATAAGTTTTTTGTTTTAAATTTAACATATGAGTCCAGAAAGTATGGACTATCAGTTATGGACTGCCATGTTAGTTTAGCATTTTCATCTTGTGACCAGGGGGCTACAGGAGGATGAATAGATGAGCTATTGAGAAAAGAACTGTAGTTGGGGGCATGGATTTCTGAAGGAGGGTCGGCTATGCGCCAGTGAATGCAACCTTGAGAAGCCCGCCTGGTGACAGAGGCCAGTGGCATTTGAATGTCTGCCGCACTTTGGCCTGACAGGCCATATATCAGTGCAAATTTTGCTTTGTGTTATTTCCCCAGAACACCCAAATTTTAGGTTCAAACTTACCTTAGGGTATGGTTTAGGCCACCTGTTTCAGTTTCTAATGCAACCTATTATGACATTTGATTGAAGCAACTCTCGTTTGGTGTTAGGTTTGTATATTTCAAGTTAGTGGGAAAGGTCTTAGGCACTTTTTCAGATACATTATTTTCATGTCAACCTTTTCTTGGCAGGTTGTGCCTTATTGGGCAGCCTGCAAGACGGTCTGGCAGCAATGTCCCATGCATTGTCATTGGACCCTTGAATCTTCCTGACTGTTTTGCTAGCTTTCCAGCGAGGATGATGTGAAGTTTGTGGGTGGTCAGTTGGACCACTGGCAGTTGAGGCCTCTTGCACCTGCCAAAAGACCTCTAGGGGGAACATTGACGCTTTATAGGAACCAAATTTTCCATCAATTCCCTTCAAGCTTCCCTTTGTCAGGTAAACTGGAGTGCAGGAGGTTGCAGAAGGGAAAATATCAGGCTAAAGGTTTAAGAACAAGGTCAAGTGACCCAACAAAATGAAGCAACGTCCTAGGCATTCTGGATTATTTTTCCATATAAATTTCTGAGCAAAGCGCACAATAAACTGGCAACAACCATCAGGGACAAAAGTCACTGAGAGCTGGGAAAGGTCGCATAAGAACTGTGGTGAAGAGTGGTGAAATAAGATGTGACAGAGTTGGAAGAATAAGCCGCAGAATGGATGGAGGGTTCACGTCCAACTGAGGATCAATTAGAATGGGAAATAGACTCCAGCCATTGCAGAACTTCTAACAGAGGTATTATTGTGAAAAATAATCAGAAAAGTACAGGAAAACTTGCACAAAAAACCCTAAACTTTATCAAATTTATTTGATATCTGAGAAAAGCAAAGCCTTCCTCAGCTGGGGTCTAAAATTTAGAGGGAAGGGTTGCAAAGATTACCCAGAGATTACCAATTACCAATAAATTACTAAAATATGATCCAGGTTCTAAAAGTTCCGCTTTTCAGTGAAATTAAAAAATTTACAAATTTGGCTGAATTCCATAACTTCATATCACATGATTTTCTGGATTTTGGGGTCTATTTCCGCCGGATTTTCCACTTCTGTTGAGCCATTTTCTTCAGCCCTGGAAAGGCAAACCCAGAACCCATTTCCTGGCAATAACCTTAAAGAAATCATCAGTGACTTTTAAGGGTTCTGGCCTTGGCTCTAAATGCTTTTTTGACTTTAAATTGGAGGTGATTATAGCACTAGGAAATGTGTCACTAGCTGTGATATTACCTTTACTCTTGGATAGAGTTCTACACCGCCTGAGGGGACCTGACAAGGCAAAGTTCTTTGGGGGGTATTTAGCTTAATGGCGGCTAAGAAGACTTGGGTGGCACGACCTGCAGCATTAAAGAATCTAGCGTGGAAGTTGCAAATAAAGTCCTGAGCGTTGGTCATGTCTCAATATGATACCCAATTGTTCTCAGTCTCATCATAACCTTTCCAGAACATCAAGTACTGCAGGTGGCGTCAGGATAGGTGAGAAACAAGAACGGCATTGATCTCATATTGGGGTTCACCATCCACTATGACATGATCAGGGAGAGGTGGCATGGGACCATTGAAGGGGTTAGGAGGCACTTGCGTAGGGTGCTGAACACTTTGGTTGAGGGGGTAAGTCAACCTGGTAAGCTGATGGTCCAACCTTCTTGGGTATCTTATAGGGTCCAACATGCTTGGGGCCTAGCTTGCGACAGGGTTGATTCAGGTAGAGGCTCTTGGCGTTGACCATGACCAAGTCTCCAGGATTTCACTCAGGTCCTTCATGGCGCTTGCGGTCAGAATATGCTTTGTAGATCCTCACAGCTTCCACAAGATAGTCCTTCACTGCCTGAAGTATGTCTCTGAGCTCTTTAGCGCGCTCATTGGCAGCAAAAACGGGGGGCTCAATCTGCGGTATTAGGTTGAAGCTGGGATTGTAACCATAGTTTGAAAAAAGGGGATGCCCCCCTTTAGAGGTATGAGTAAGGTTATTATAGGCGGATTTCGCCATTGGGATATGAGAGGACCAATCGGTATGTTCAGCGTTGGAATAACTATGCAAGAATTTCTTTAAACCTTGGTTCACCCTTTATGTCTGCCCATCTGACTGGGGGTGGAAGGCTGTGGAGCGGCAGGGGAGGATGCCTAGGATGAAAAGCAGGGCTTCCCAGAACTGAGCGGTGAATTAAGGAGCACAATCGCTGAAAATCTCCTTGGGGAGACCATATAAACAAAAGATGTGGTTTATAAAGAGGCGGGATGTCTCAACTGAAGCAATGCTGGTATTGCAGGAGATGAAATGGGCCTCCTTTGCAAAACATCCACTACAACCATTACTGCATCATAGCCCTGGGACAAGGGGAGTTCCACAATAGAATCAAAAGACACTGCTGCCCAAGGGCCCTCAGCGGATTGGAGGGGGACAAGCAACCCAGCACTCTTCAGGCGGCTAAGATTAGACCAGTTACACTTCAATCAGGACTTTGTAAATTTTGCCACATCCATGGCAATATCCTTTCAACTGTATGAGTGGCGGACCAACTAAATCGTCTTGTCCTTGCCATGGTGGCCAGCAGTTAGAGGGTAAGAGCCTTGCAGATCACTTCCTCATGCAGGGGTCCAGGTGGTACCCACCACTTTCCTCGATGGAGGATGATCCCATCTAACAACTGGTAGCCTTTTTCCAGAAGTTCGCCATTTCTATGGCAGGCCTGCTTAATCTTATTGTAGTCATCTGACAGGGGTTGGAACAACTTAACGTGGACAGGGGTGTCATATTTTCCTTCCAAAGGTTCCATCATAAGCAGAGCGGGGGGTCAGACAGTGGGTTCTTCTTCACCTGTTCCAGATTATTCAACACCTGGGTATTGTGGGCGTCGACTAGTTCTGGGTCAGGGGCGAAGGTAGTGTTCTGGGATAGGGCATCTGGTAACAGTTTTTTGGTGGCCTTAATGAAGTCATATTGGAAATTGAACACTGAATGTAATTCCACCCACCATGACTGGCAAGGAGATGGATTCTGGGTGGAGTGGTAGTACATAAACGCCTTGTGGTCAGTAAAGACAATAAAAGGCTACTGGACCCATGAAAATGGTGGCGCCAATCCTGTACCGCCTCAACAACAGAAAGGAGTTTTTTATCATATATTGCATAGTTGAGCTGCACCAGGGTCTCTTCTTAGACAAGTAAGTAACAGGTCGTTCCACCCCATCCTCCCCCTCCTGAAATAGGGCAGCTCCAACCTTAAAGTTGGAAGCGTCAGTGGCGACAATAAAGGGGCAGCTGGAATCTGCATATACCAACACCAAGATGGGAAAGTGTATTGACTTGACGGCATGGAACGTAGCATTGCATTACGTGATCCAACTGAAAATCTTCTTCCCTGAAGCGGTGTAGAGAGAGGCGGCGACTTCTGAGAGCTGGAGGTGAACTCCTTGAAGAATTTACACGTCCCAGAGTTGAGTAACTCTGTGAGAGATGAGGGAGTAGCCCAATTGCGGATGACTGCTTCCTCATCTGGTGTAATCATGTTGCTGTGGGAGAAGATAGTGTTTCCTAAAAACTCAACCTTGGGTTGGAAGAACTCACACTTGATAGCCTTGATTGTAAGGTTCACCTGTGAAACTCTCTCCATTACAGATACAAGGTGATGGGCGCGGGATTCTGCATCTGGAGAGAAGACCATTATGTTGCCCATGTATGCGATTGCACATGTTCCCATAAGATCTCCCAAGAAAGCATCAATGAGCCTCTGAAAGCAGGCGAAGACTTTCTTCAATACAAACGGCATGACCCTGAACTAATAGATGCCTTTACGTTTTAGATAGTGGTCAACCACTTCTGGCCTTCTTTAATGCGGATCTGGTTGAAAGCGTTAAGTAAGTATAGCTCGCTGAACACCCTGCCTTCTCCACTTAGCGGGCAATCTGTTGCTCCAGAGGGAGCGGATGGGGGTCAGGCACTGTCACGTTATTCAGATTGCCGTAATCAACGCAGGGACGAAGTGAGCCATCAGACTTTTCTACAAACAGGAGGGGGAGCACACCAACAAGGATTTCTTAAAGATTTGACCCTTAGAAAGCATGTCGTTAATCCAAACGTCTAGTATAGCCTCCTCCCTCAGGTACAAGGGATAAATTGAAGAGGATATCTTGACGAGGTCCATGGTCAACTTAAACGCAAAGTCAAACTTGGCGTGCTCAGGGAGTGGACAGGCCTTGTCAGGATCAAACAGGTTAGCGTATCTGCGTATGCATTCAGGCGGGATAAGTTCTGGGGTCAGGGGCGTCAATCAGTTGAATATAGGATAGGCTTACCTTAGGAGAGGGGCCTTAGCTTCTAGGGATTGCCGTTGCTCTTATCCAGGCGAGGGATGGTAACCATGACTCCTACAGGGAATTTTGAGTGCATGGTAGAGCTCAGGAGGTTAGTGGAGATGACAAACCGGAGCCACCAGCCAACCCCCAAAATAATGAGTTAAAAGAGTTTTATTATCGAGGAGAAGCTATCCACAAAGTAACCATTGTCTGAAACAAATGGAACAGGTGTTAGGACATGATAACTCGGATTGGTTTGAGATGCACTACCATTCACAAACTGGCCAACTCCCATGGGTAGGTCCAGGGCCTCCGCCAGCTCTTGACGGATGAAGTTTTCAGTAGCTCCAGTGTCCACCAAAGTGAGCGCTTGGAAATTTTTCCCCAGAGGAAAAGGTATCCAAGAACAATAAGTAAGCAGAGAAGGGTTATTTTCCACAAAGCTAAGGGAGAACAGGTTGGCTCAAAGCCCAGAGGGTGGAGATTAAATGAGAGAATCTAAGGAATCAACAGAGTATGACTTTACATTGTCAGTGTTTTGCCAGTGGGACTTGAATGGTGTAGGATAGCTTAATTCTCTATGATCGGTGGGAGGGAATCCTTATTACAAGAATTTACATCAAAAAGACAGCCAAGCATTTTGTGGATTCAGCCATGGAGAACTCCTCTTTAATCATATTATCATGGATCTCTACCCATTTCTGGATAGGGTCTGCCACGAAAGGTAACTCTGGAGTGATAGGGAAGATTTGTTCAACTGGTTCAATTTGGGATGTCAGGTTATACAGGAGGAATAGGTTCTAAAATGGCAACTGAGGGTCCGTGACTAGAGTGGAGTGAATGCTCTGAATCAAATGGGTTGGAATTACTAACCTCCTCTTCTTTTAAGGACAAAAAGTGAGGGGTACTCTGTGGAGAACGGCGGTGCAGGGCTAGTAGTGAGGAGACCTCCACCTATGATTGAAGTTTCATTCTCATCTTCCAGCGAGCCCACTGCTGGTTGCAGTGGTACTGAGAGAGTATGGAAGGGGGTATTATAGGTTCAGGTTGGAAGTGTCCAAAACGACCAGTGTCTCAGCTGGATATGTCACCACTGGATCTGAAACCTTCTGGTGCCCCACAGTGATGGAGTTGTCAAGTTCTAAGATCTGAAGTTCCGCGGTACAATTAGGCTTGGCAGCACAGAGGCTGTTGGACAACTGGGACAAAAGGATGTGCATGTCCCAGATAAGGAGGGGGGAGGGTTATCCCAAATGCCAAGGGCAGCACCAGTATTATCTAGGGACTTGCGGAGGAGGGCCTTTTCCTCTGTTTAAGAGTCTTTAACCTTGATGCTCTCTCTTGTCACAATCGTATATACTGAGCTGTAGTGAGTTCTCCTTGGGACAAGTGGACAACGGATTATAGTCCTCAAACGTGGCAGGGGGCAGCTCATGTGGCTTAATAAAGGGTTCCAACTTTGGGAGATATTTAGGAGAGCAAAATTAGTTTTACCAGCGCAAAGTAACCATTGATGAGCTCCCTCTGAAATCTCACAAAGAAGCAGCTGGAAGTGGAGGACGTCAGCTAGATCCTTGCCTTGGGATTTATAATGATCCCTAAGGTTGGAAAAAGTGTTAAATATCTCCTTTTTGGACTTTGAGTCGTGAGAGTGGGATAAGGTTAAGCTGGTAGTGACAAATACTGCACACTGTACTAACTTCTTGAGTGAGAGGCCGCGCAACAACATCAGAACACTTTGAAGAAGAAAAAAAACCAAGGCCAGGAGGGATACAACAATACCGGCTTAGTTATTAGTCTTGAAAAAGGACAACTCTGAGAAGGTTGGGCTGACTATAGCCACCCAACAGGAGAAGAAAATCACAATAAAATCCAGGATTTTCTCAAATAGATTATGGAAAAAGGAGCGCAGGAGGTTGCAAATGGGAAGGAGCCAGGTAAAAGGTTATAAAAGATGGTAAAATGACAAGCATGAGAAAGCAATGTAATAGGTTATCACTATGTTTTTTTATATGAATTTTTGGAGCAAAACACAGGCCAAACTGAAGCAAACTATCACGAAGAAACATCCCTGAGAGTTGAGGGAGTTTTGGTAGGTACTACGGTGGAGATCAGCAAAATATGATGTGGTGGACTCAGTGAATAGTTACAGCATGGGTTCCAGCTTTGTGCCCAAAGAGAGGCTCAGACAAGAGCTTAAAATGGAATCCAGCTATCTTGGTAGGGTTTAACCAGGGTTCTAATAATAACAATGTCTTTAAAAATAGGGAAACTTAAGCAAAAAATACCAAAATTTTATTTATAAACTGTAATGGAAAGAAATCCCAGTTACAACTGCCATACATTCGAACCATTCATCAGTGCACTGACAGTCAACTGAAGAAGTCTAACCACATAGGGAGAGGTTTGAGGCACTGACAGCACCAAAAATTCACCTATTATTGGTTGGTTATGCCAAGTCCTCTAGTGGAGTTGGTCCAAAACCAACCTACTCAAAAAACTTTTTGACAGGGGAAAAGACCAACAGTTGAGTGAGGTATGCAAACCCCAAAACAACCTTTGATTTATTCAGGATAATAAAAAGACCTGATGACCAGAGCTCGTCTGGGGAGCAACTGACAATGCTCCCCAGGAAAGTGAAATGCTAGGGTGAAAATTCCAAAGTGAACTTTGGAATGGGCAGGCGCGCCTTATAAAGGCAGACTTTGGGGGCCTCACCCAAGTTATTGATTAGGCTCACACAAGCCTAATCTACAACTTGGACAAGGCACAACCCAGCGCCCAAAATGAATGAACCAAAAATGATTTTAAAAGCAATCTGACTTAGATTTGGAAAATCTAAATCTGAGTTGGAATGCAACGATCAAGTAAACCTCAACCGTTATAGAAACTATCTTAGTATCTGAGAAAAGCAATTGAATTTTTGAGCTTGGGTGTCAATATAAGAGGGAAGTTTTATGATGGTTTTAAAATTATAAAAAAAACTGATCCACGCTGAAAAGTTCTCGCCTTTTAAAAGGAATTATGATTATACCAATTTGACCATATTCTGTTACTTTGTATCAGCTTATTTTATAATTTTTGAGTCAGTTTTTGCCAGATTTTTTTCATTATGGTACCATTTTTCTCAAGACTGACTGGAAAAGCCCTAACTCATTTACAGTCAACGACCTTAGAGGGTCATTAGTGTCCCTCAAGGGTTCTGTCTTTGACTTCGGGGCTTCTTATTCTTGGCTTTAGTAGGGCATCTACCACAGGTAAATTTTCACTAATTGTGACAAATTCCTTCCACAATTTATTAAAATGAAATCCTTATTGTTGCGATTCCAATATGACTGGAAGATAAGCTCTAAGTCAATATGGCATAATGTATGAAATCCGCTGGAATAAAACCAGTACTGGTAATTAAGCGCTTCAAAATGAGGCATTTGGCAAATTGAGAGGATTTATGCCGAGATTCAATAAAATGAGAGTAAGTCAAAAAGGGAAGCAGAATAGAAGAGTACCAAGCTGAGGACGCATCACAAAAACAAGGTATAAATTTAAT